>ML259059.1:4110-29435 GCA_005239495.1 Nicotiana undulata
AGAATAATGTACCGAGTATGTAAGGCACATAAATAAATACCTAAGAGACATGGAAGAGAGATATAGAGTGATTGACTCAACATGTATGTCTGGATAACTCTGTAAATAATAAATCACTTTTAGTATCATGCATATGCGTATGAATGTCATGTCGTGCATAGGTATATGTTTCATAACATCATCAGCCTCTGAGGGCATCCCATCATATCATATCGGCCACTGTGGGCAAAATCATCATCGTATACCAGCTGATCAGGTGGTGGTGCGTATATAACGCCATAACCTTTCCCATATCCCATATACATATATATACATACATATATACGCGTATATAACGCCGTTTGAATATACATACATATATACGCGTATATAACGCCGTTTGAATCATATTTCAGCCACTGTGGGCAACATCATCATCATATACCAGCTGATCAGGTGGTGGTGCGTATATAACGCCATAACCTTTCCCATATCCCATATACATATATATACATACATATATACGCGTATATAACGCCGTTTGAATATACATACATATATACGCGTATATAACGCCGTTTGAATCATATTTCAGCCACTGTGGGCAACATCATCATCATATACCAGCTGATCAGGTGGTGGTGCGTATATAACGCCATAACCTTTTCCCATATCCCATATACATATATTTACATATATACGCGTATATAACGCCATCTGGTCATGGGTCAATGCATTGAATGCAATGCATGAAAAAGTACGTTAATAAAATCTTTCGGAGCTTCATAAGGCCATTTTGCCTTTGAGTAATATCATAAAGTAAACTCTTTTCAACTTTCATATTTTTCTAAGACCCAAGAACAGATGATAAAGTATTATGACACATGGAAATTCAAGAACATAGATATCTCTAATACTTCTATGAATAGAGTCATTTATGGAATTGGTGCATTTGCACGTTTCGTTCGTATCGCATGGATCATGCCAAAAGAAAGAAGGGATAGCCTTAACATACCTGAGTCGATTCTCCTGACAGTCCTCTAACACGGGTTAATTACTATAAAACACGGAATAAGTCGTCTGAAAAGCTTGAAGCAATTCGCTAGTACAAAATTACTCTGATGAAAATTTTGGATGGGGAACTACTATTGATTTTCTTGTGTTTGGGTTCCCGTAGCAAAAGTATGAAGTGTTTATAGGATCATTATGGACTCCAATAAGAGACAAGAAATTGCAACAACAATATATCTTGGATAGTGAAAGCTTTGTCCGTAAGCTTTGGATAGTGAAAGCTTTTCTTTGCAAACTTATGTAATTTCAACAATAGATTCTTGTATAGGAAATCTTTGTCCGTAAGCTTTGGACAATGAAAGCTTTTCTTTGCAAACTTTTGTATAATAATCCTTGTTGCCACTTATTCTCCTAAAAATATGCCACATAGCATATATAAGTGAAGAGTCATCCTTGGGCTTTATGTGGCTGCCACATAATGTTCAAGGTTCAAGATTTATCCAAAATCATAATTAATTATCAATTTCTTAATTAACTTGGTAATTTCTCACTAATTCAATAATTAATTAATTATCCACATAATTAAAGATTATCTCAAATTACTTGAAATACTACTCACCTTTAACACGCCTTATACACCTTACTATCATGGCCATGTGGTACCTTGTATGTAACTAGTCCATAAATACCGAGTATTTTAGCTCAGGCCATATTTTATCCCATCATGTCAAACTTGGATGAAAATTTATTTTCTTTGACTTGCTTCCCCTCTCACCTTCACGAATTTACTTATCACCTGTTTGAAATAGCATAGTCCTTATAATCTCCAAAAAAAATCTCGTTCCCGAGCTTACGTCGATTAACTAACGACGAAACTTTAGCGTATGAAAAATGTGGGATGTAAGATTTCATTTCCGTTCTTTCATCACTTCACTTATGGCGTACTGTCACGTACGAACACATGGGGTGTAACGACTTTAATCACTGGCGAACACATGGGGTGTTGATTGCGTTTGCGTGAAACCTGACGCATTCGCAAAGGGCACTGCCCAGATGGCTTACGCGATTACGAGTTACTCAATGCGTTCGCGTAGGCTTGGCCCCTCCCAGCCTTCGCGTTCCCGATCCATGTCACGCGTCCGCATATAGAAAGTCCATTTCCCAGCCCCCACCTCTGTAACACTACGTGTTCGCTATTGGTTGGTCACGTTTGCAAACAACAGAACCCCCAATGCTCCGAATTCACGACCAAGGTTCTCGTGTTCGCATAGAACAAAATCCTCCTCAACCCAGTTTACTCGTCGCGTTCGCGAGAGCGAAGAAGAAAACACCATAAACTAGCAGAAGTGAAAACCTAGCAAATTTTCTAAGTTCAAACAATTCGTAGCCTATCTGAAACTCACCGGAGCCCTCGGGTGTCGCGACCAAACTCCTAATTTAGATCGCGATGGCGCCCAACTCCGATGTCAGGCAAGCCAACCTTAATTTGCTAGTGATCCCTTTTTAATTTATCAAACATTTTCCAATACTTGTAAAGTTTTAGAACATAAAACCCGAATTAAACAAGTGGCTTAAACAACTGTAAAGAGAAAATTAACCATATTAGTCACCACCAATAATTACAACCCAAAATAATATAATGTCCACTACGTGGGTGTTCCAGGAACTGGCGTCACGAGTCTACAGGCATCTAATAGAAATAAGTACCCAAAAGAAAATACAAATATGCCCTACTGTCTGATGAAAATATAAATAGACATAGCAAAAGGAGGAGAGGAACTCCAAGGTGCTGCTACAGAGGAAAACGTCAAGGAAAGCAGCTCACCGAGAAGTCCACACCAACTATAGGTCAGGGACGAACTCCGGGCGAATACCCAGATGCACCTGCCTCAGAGCCTATACAATTAAGTACAGAAGCGTAGCATGAGTACATAAACAAATATGTACCCAGTGAGTATCCCGTCTAATCTCGAAGAAGTAGTGACGAGAGGTCGACGTGATACTTACTAGGGCCAAAATAATATAATATAATTAAATGAAGGCTAAGCAGGAATAACAATCGTAGTAATCACAAAGACATGAAACACCAAGTATCAATTTATAATTACCTTTGCATGTCAATTTCGCTAGCATATAATTTACTAAATTTTCCTTTACATATAAATCAATTGATACAGGTATCACAAACTCCCAGTCAACTAAATAGCACATAGTATGCCGCAAGCGTACGACC
Organism: Nicotiana undulata; assembly: GCA_005239495.1. Classification (NCBI taxonomy): domain Eukaryota; kingdom Viridiplantae; phylum Streptophyta; class Magnoliopsida; order Solanales; family Solanaceae; genus Nicotiana; species Nicotiana undulata. The sequence goes on from ML259059.1 coordinate 7,334, forward strand.
GAAGCATCGCGAAAAATGTGCAATGCCGAAGGGTCGAACGGCTCGAACAATAGATGCATCTATTACCCGTTCGCGAATCGAACAAGCGACGCGGTTGACATAATGATAGGACTGTCCCGCTCACAAATCATACATGCGACGCGGGTGCCCGTATAGATACACAGAATTATCAAGAGTTCAGGAATTTAATAGAGAACATACTTGAAGACAAGAATTAAGCAATGTAAATTTTGAATGTAACTTCCTAAATATTCTCATACCTATTCAAGGATACTAAGCAACTCAAAATACATTTAGGGTCACATATAAGGCACATAAAAGCATGCTTGTGAGTCCTAAAACTACCCAATATAACATAATAGTAGCTACGCACGGACTCTCGTCACTTCGTGCGTGCGTAGCCCCCACAAATAAGGACATGCAATTACTTATAATCACATATGGGGACAATTCCCTCTTACAAGGTTAGAAAGGATACTCACCTCGTGCCGAGCCTACTTTTCAGGTCAAGAACGCGCCCGAAACTCCAAACTCGTCTCCCAAGGACTCGAAACTAGTCAAATATGGTATACATGAATTAATCTATGCTCAAAAGTATGAAATTTCCCTAGTTAAGTAGTTATTTCAACCTACTTTGAAAAATCCCAAAATACACCCCGCGCCCACATGCTCGGATTCCGGAAATTCTCGAAGGAAACACTCACCCATAACCTAAGGATCATTAATATATGGGTTTTGTATGTTTTCATATCTATTTAGTGGGAAATTCCCTAAGTTTCATAAAGCCCTAGGTTTCTACCCTAATCCTTGATTTACTATAATTTAGGGTGTTAATTTACCTAGGAATTCAAGTATTAAACCAACATTAGGGTGAAAATTACTTACCTTTCAGTAGTTAAGTAGTTCGTCTCTTTTGCATGCTCAAAATCGCCCAAGGAAGAAGATGAAATGTTCAATAGTGGAGGATTTCCCGTGTTTTAAAATAACTCACTACCTACAGGGATTCCGCACATGCGGCTCGAGGACCGCACCTGCGGAAATGGGCAAGGGGACCTGGGCTCGCACCTGCGGAGCGGAGTACGCACATGTGGCTCCGCTTCTGCGGAAGACTGTCCGCGCCTGCGAGAATGGGCAAATTCACCTGGGTCCGCATCTGCGAGGCTGGGATCGTAGGAGCGATCTCGCACCTGCGACTGGGCCACCGCAGGTGCGGTCGCACCAGATCTGGTGCACCGGCAGCTATTTTTGCTGGTTTTTTTTGGCCTCGTTTGATGCCCGAGCGGCATCTGGACCCACCTGAGCCCCCGTCCAAATATACCAACAAGTACCAAATCATAATACGGACTCGCTCGAGCCTTCGGAACACCTAAAAAAACCTAAAACTCAAAATCACACCTCAAAACCCCTAGAATCAAACTTAAGAACTTTTAAGTTCTTGAATTCGTTAACAATGCGCCGAACTGACCTATACTACTCGGAATGACACAAAAGTTTGCGAGCAAGTCATAATGACATGACGGAACTATTCCCCATCTCGAAATTCAGTTCGGACCTCGATAACACAAAAACACGTCCCAACCCACAATTTGAACTTAAGGAAACTCTTATTTCGCTATTGGACGCCGAAACGCTCCTGGGTCATCCAACATCCGTTCCGAACATATGCCTAAGTCAGAAATCATCATACGAAGCTACCGGAACCGTCGAAACTCATTTCCGAGGTCGTTTACTCCAAATGTTGACCGAAGTCAAACTTGGCCTTAAAAGCCAATCTTAAGGAACCAAGTATTCCCATACCATTCCAAACTCTTCCAAATCCCGAACCGCCCGTCCCCACAAGTCATAAATCATTAAAAGCAAATATGGGAAGTCTTATTTAGGGGAACGGGGTCCTAGAACGCAAAATGACCAGTCGGGTCATTACATCGGGGCTCCAAACCAAATATGCACACAAGTTCAAAAACCCCATACGAACTCACTCGCGCGATCAAAACACCAAATAACACCTAGAACTACGAATTGAACACCAAATCAATTAGTATTTTCAAGAAAACTTTAGAACTTCTATTTTAACAACCGAACATCCGAATCACGTCAAACCAACTCCGTTCCTCACCAAATTTGGCAGACAAGTCATAATTATAGTAATGGACCTATACCGAGTTTCATAACTAAGATACAAGCCCAATATCAACAAAGTTAAACATTTGTCTAATCTGTAAAATCATTAAACCTTTAAACTTTTAATTTTCGACAAAAAGCGATAACTCGTTCCAAGGACCTCCGAATGCGATTCCGGGCATACGCCCAGGTCCTAACAAACGATACGGACCCACCGGGACCGTCAAAACATAGATTCGGGGCCGTTTGCGCAAAATATTGAGCGAAGTCAAATCAAATGGATTTTTAAGGCAAAAATTTCATAGTTTATCAATTTTAACATAAAAGCCTTCCAGGAAGAGACACGGACTATGCACACAAATCGAGGAAGGCTAAATGAGGTATTTGAGATTTTGAAATACAGAATTAGGGTTTAAACTCTAGATGACCTATCGCGTCATCACAATCTCCACATCTAAAACAATCGTTCGTCCTCGAACGGACATAGAAAAACACCTGGACTAGTGAAAAGGTGTGGATATCTACTCCGCATGTCCGACTCGGACTCCCAAGTAGCTGCCTCGACGGGCTAACCTCTCCACTGCACTCGAACTGAAGAATAACTCTTAGACGTCAACTGTCAAACCTGCCGGGCTAGAATAGCCACCGGCTCCTCCTCATAAGTCAAATCCTTGTCCAACTAGATTGATCTAAAATCTAACACATGGGAAAGATCACCATGATACTTTCGGAGCATGGGCACTTGAAAGCCGGATGGAATGTTGATAATCTGGGTAGCAATGCGAGCTTGTAAGCCACCTCACTCACTCTTTGAAAAATCTCAAAAGGTCTGATATACCTAGGGCTCAACGTGCCCTTCTTCCTGATCATCATCACACCCTTCATGGATGAACCCGGAGTAGTACCCTCTCTCCGAACATGAATGCTACATCACAAATCTTATGGTCGACATAACTCTTCTGCCTAGACTGAGCTGTGCGAAGTCGATCCTGAATAATCTTGACCTTATCCAAGGCATCCTGTACCAAATCTGTAACCAACAACTAAGCCTCCCTTGCTCGAACCATCCAACTGGGGATCAACACCGCCTCCCATATAATGCCTCATAGGGAGCCATCTAAATGCTCGACTGTTAGTTGTTGTTGCAGGCCAACTCCGCAAGTGGCAAGAACTGATCCCAAGAACCCCCGAAATCTATAACACAAGCACGGAGCATATCCTTTAATATCTAAATAGTGCACTCAGACTATCCGTCTGTCTAAGGATGAAATAATGTGCTCAACTCCACTACGTTCCCAACTCATGATGTACTACCCTCCATAAGTGCAAGGTGAATTGCGTACCTCGATCAGAAATGATAGACACGAGCACACCGTGAGGACGGACGTTCTTGCAGATGTAGAGCTCAGCCAATCGCTCTAAAGAATATGTAACTGCCACATGAATGAAATGCGTTGACTTGGTCAGCCTGTTGATGGTAGGCTATAATCGCATGTTTTAGTCGATTATTACATTCCAATTTACTGCACTTTAGTTGAGTTTGAGCTTTAATCGCTAGTGTTTTGCAATAATTGTGTGTTTTCTACCTTGTATGAGTGATTCCGAGCTATGTACATGTTATGGAATGAATTCAAATGATTTGGAACTTTGAAGTCTGAGTAAAAGCCCAAGGAATTAAGTTGGGATCGTGTTCGGGGATCAACGAATAATAGTTAAGAACGAACCAAGAATCGAGCAGGCATATTGCACACTGTTTAGTAAAATACATAACTTTTTGCGCAGAACTTTGTTTGGGCTCCACAATATATTGTTGGAAATATAATACAAAGATATACAACTTTTATGATTTACATTTTTTCCAAATTCACAACAGAACAGGGTGAAAAGTGCGCAGTAAGTGCGCGGCCCCGCACTAACCGCGCATATGAAGCAAAACAGTGTGAAAAGTGCGCGAACATACTTCTAGGTGCACGACCACACATGTATTGTCGGGTAAAAGTGTCCTTTTTTGCGTTGGAGAAGGTGTAATTATTTGGGCCCGACCTTCCTTGGTATATATACATGGGAAAATGGTATTTTGAGGACTTTTGACACATCTTAGGCCTAAGGAAGCCAAGGAGGAGGTGGAGAAGCAAAAGCTCAAGGATTTCATCATTCAATCCTCACTCAAGACACGGGTTTGGATTGTTTTATGTTTTCCTTTAACGTAAACATTGTTATGATGAATTGCTCAATATCCATGGAGTAGTTCTCTTTAGGGTTTGATGGATTTGGTGTATTGATATTTGTTTGTGGATAATTAACTCTAGTTTTATGTATTGAATCGTTTTGGATTTTTAATTGTTGCATCTTATTCACTTGTTATTGCAATCGAGAGAGGCATAACTTTTGATATTGTTACTTTATATTTAGTTGGTTGAAGTCATTAATTCTTCTTAGTAACCGAAAGAGGCTAGTTGAATTGTTGACTAAACTATGTTAGGAGGATAATCGAAAGAGGTTCTCCTAAAGATCAATCCACTACGAATTCTTGCATATCTTCACGCACTTAAAATTGGTTCATTTTGTGAGGTTGAGACTTAATCGAGAGAGGAGTTACTACTAAAAAATTGAACTAATAACCAAGTGAATTCGAGAGACTCACTTGAACATTAGAAGTGAATTATCTACAGTTAAATCCCAAACATGCATCTTGAACCTATCATATCAACCATATCTTCTCCCCATTGATATCTTGTTTTGCTTACTACTTGCGTTGTTTGTCTCTAGTCAATACTTTAGAATCTTAGTTGATTTAAGTTTTAATCATGTAAACCTCATTTGTTGATCATCTTGGACAGCAATCTAGCTACAAACTACGATAATGCTGTTTAATTCCAATCCTTGTGGATACGATATTATATTATACTATATTCGACTAGCGAGCATATTTAAGTATGTGTTTCAAGCTCATCAAATTTTGGCACCGTTGCGGGGGATTGGCAATCAATAATGTTTGAAATAGTTTGTAGTTCTAAGCGTGTGTTTTTTTCTTCTATTTTATTTTCTTTATTTGTTAACTTCTTTTCAAGATTTGTTTTGTAGTACCTATTAAGTTGGGGAAGATACTGTTGATATTGAACTCTAAATGTTGTGAAGATGGAGTACAACCATCCTAAGAAAATAGTTGTAGTGTTAGCAGCTAAATATTATCAGCGATCTGCTATGTGTTTTAAATGTGGTGGAAATCATCTATGGGTTGATTGTCAAGCAGGTACGTATTCTTCCTATGGTTCGTATTTTGAATAGTCTCACTCTGTTTCTAGTCTGTACAGGTATGAGGATTCATATGGGCACAATCTTAACTCGGGTCAGGATGAATACTCTTATTATAATTGGGGTGAAAGCGAAGTGAGACCACCTCCTCAAGGGGAGAAAGATAGTTTGGAAGAGCTTGAGCAAAAGTTCATAAATAAGCCGGTAGAGAGATTTACACAAGATGATGAAGCCATTAACAACCTAACAACGCAAGTGAGACAAATAATAAGTACACTTTCAGAAAGCTCATTGCATTGTAATAGGGAGTATATGGAGGATATACCTTGCGATAATGAGCCTACTCAAAAGGATGAGCGTTTATAGAGGGAGATTTCCACGGTACAAGAAGACTCTGATTCAACTGAGATGATCGAGAATAAGGTTATGGTTGAGTGTGAAGCAATGGAAGAAGAGTTCAAACCCCCATCCACTTTTCCACATTTGCAACCTTTAATAGAAGAGAATGAGAAACGAATGGTCTTGGACATACCGGAGGAATATTCACATGACCTTTTCTCTGTGTTTTCTTATTCTAACTTTGATCATGTGGATTTTATTTTTGGGGATTTGCAGGAAGATACATTGATTGATCATGTGAAAGAATAAAGGAACAAGTTGAGGATGATCATGAACAAGCAATTTACCGCTCAAGATGAGGACAAGAAAAAAAAAGAGGGTCTTGCAGGTATCCCCAGAAGAATTGGGCTTAATGAGCTCCATAAAGAAACCCAAGGAGCAAAAAAAAAGAAGGAATGAACTCAGAATTAGGGGTGGACTTCATAAGTTCTCGGAAAAGAAGATAGTTAAAGGAAGTTTCCTCTACCTCGTAGTAGTTAGAAATAGAAAAAAAAACATTTAAAAAAACATAAAAATTTTAAAAATTTTAATTTTTCCCGACGATGGATATCATTCAACATGTTTCTAGAGGGATTAAAGTTAAAAGAAAAATTCAAAAAGATTTTTTTTTGTAGTTAGTGTAGTAATTCCCCCTTGGTTTTTCTTTGTACTGCGGTTCTTTTCCAAGGGTTTTGTTTGAACCAGGTATAGTTAGTTTTTATTTTTGTTAGGTGTAGGAAACCTTGTGCTGTGGTTTGAAATGGATGCAATGTCTCTTGACTTTGTTATGCCTTTAGAATAGTAAGTGCATTAGTTGTGAAGCTTAGACTCAGTTTTTGACTCTTGTATAAGTGACTTAAATTGTATGATCTTAGCTTTGCTTAATTGCTTTGACTAGAGTGTCTTGACGAGGCCAATCCTGAGTGAGTCATGTTCCATGTGTGTGTGAGATTTTTGTGTTATTTTTTGCATTGCATTTGATGTCTAGAACTTTCCCCGTGTGTTTACAAAGTGAAATGGTAGTTTTCTTCAGTCTAGGAAGTGATATAGGCATTTCTTTGTTGAGCTAGTGATATGCTTTTACCACCTAATTGTTATGTATCTTAGTTAACCCCTTTGAGCCTGTAATCCTATTTCTTTGGCAACCACATTACAAGCCTTACCCAATTGTTTGAATTGACAATCTATTTGAACCTTGTACCTCTCGTGAGCACTTGAAATCTATGAACTTTGTAAAAGATGTGGGGTGGTTGGTTTTGTTTGTGAGTGGAACTATTGAAATAAAGAGAAATGTGCATTATTTTGAAAAAGTAAGAGCCACTTGAATTGAAAAAGAAAGAAAAAAACTTGTATTGTTGTGAAAAATAATCTTTGATAATGGTGACTCCTGATGTAAAAGTGCTTAAATAATTTGGGAGTTAATGATGTTGATGCCAAGGTGGAGTATGGTTTGACATATGTGTGGGGTTTTGAATGTTAAAGTGTATGTATTAAAGTGTTTAAGGAGATGTAGTCACTCTTATATCTAAATGTATCCTACACGTCCCGCAACCTATATTACACCCAATTAAAAGTCTTACTTGATCTTTGACTGAATGAGCTCAATTAGTAGAGTAGTACACTACGGGCAAGCCTATGGTTCATCTTTGTGGCATATGAATGTCATTTATGAGAGTGAGTGAATTTTTTCTATCTTGAGTTTTTAATTGTTATTAATTCTATGGTGTGTGGAATTACTCTCTTTTGTTGTGTGAAGGCACATGATTCATGAAGGAAAGGTAATGTAGTTGACCTCTGTGTTAGAGTAAGTGAGTGAGTTGTGAATAATACAAGGTACTTGTGAGTCAATTCTTGAGGTGAAAATGTTACAATATTGTGCTTAGTCTATTTTAAATATTCTTGGTGTGATGAGTTAGGAGTGTTGCTTAGTAAGGTAGTGTCTATATAAAGTATGGTTTGATTGCTTGAGAGCAAGCAACAACTTAAGTGTGGGGTGTTGATGGTAGTCTATAATCTCATATTTTAGTCAATTATTACATTCCAATTTACTGCACTTTAGTTGAGTTTGAGCTTTAATCACTAGTGTTTTGCGCTAATTGTGTGTGTTCTGCCTTATATGAGTGATTTCGAGCTATGTAGATGTTATGGAATGAATTCAAGTGATTTGGAGCTTTGGCGTCTGAGTAAAAGCCCAAGGAATTAAGTCGGGATCGTGTTCGTGGATCAACAGATGATAGTTAAGAACGAACGAAGAATCGAACAGGTATATTGCGCACTCTCTAGTAAAATAGACATAACATTCTGCTTAGAACTCTGTCTGGGATCCACAATAAATTGTTGGAAAGCTAATTCAAAGGGATACAACTTTCATGTTTTATGTTGTTTCAATATCCCAACAGAACAGGGTAAAAATGGCATGGCAATTTCGCCGCCGCGCACTGACCGCGCAAATGGGGCAGAACTGTGTGAAAAGTCCGCGGGCACACTTCCAGGTGCACGGCCACGCACGTCCTGTCCAGGAAAAGTGTCATTTTTTGCCTATGAGAAGGTGTAATTATTTGGGCCCGACCCTACTTGGTATATCTACATGGGACAATGGTATTTTGAGAACTTTTGACACATCTTAGACCTATGGAAGCCAAAGAGGAGGTGGAGAAGCAAAAGCTTAAGGATTTCATCATTCAATCCTCGCTCAAGACAAGGGTTTTGATTGTTTTATGTTTTCCTTTAACTTGAACATTGTTATGATGAACTTCTCCATATACATGGAGTAGTTCTCTTTAGGGTTTGATGGATTTGGTGTATTGATATTTGTTTGTGGATAATTAACTCTAGTTTTATGTATTGAATTGTTTGGATGTTTTAACTATTGCATCTTTATTCACTTGTTAATGTAATCGAGAGAGACATAACTTTTTCTATTATTGTTTTATATTTAGTTGGTTGAAGTTATTAATTCTTCTTAGTAATCAAAAGAGGCTAGTTGAATTTTTCACTAAACTATGTTAGGAGGATAATCAAAAGAGGTTCTCCTAAAGATCAATCCACTACGAATTCTTGCATATCTTCACGTACTTAAAATTTGTTCATATTGTGAGGTTGAGACTTAATCGAGAGAGGAGTTTCTACTAAATAATTGAACTAATAACCAAGTGAATTCGAGAGACTCAATTGAACATTAGAAGTGAATTATCTACAATTAAATCCCAAACATGCATCTTGAATCTATCTTATCAACCCTATCTTCTCCCCATTGAAATCTTCCTTTGCTTACTACTTATGTTGTTTGTCACCTGTCAATAGTTTAGAATCTTAGTTGATTTAAGTTTTAATCATATAAACCTCAATTGTTGATCATATTGGATAACAATCTAGCTAGAAACTATGATAATATTGTTTAACTCCAACGTGGATACGATATTATATTATACTATATTCGACTAGCGAGCATATTTAAGAGTGTGTTCCAAGCTCGTCACCTGTACATAATAACCCATACTGTATCGAATTCCTTCTGACTTTTGTGGGAGTCTAACAACAAAATGCATAGCAATACGCTCCCACTTATACTCAGGAATCTCTAACTTATGAAGCAAACCACCAGGTCTATGATACTCATACTTTACTTGCTGACAATTTAGACACCGAGCTACATAGCAACTATATCCTTCTTCATTCTTCTCCACCAATAATGCTGCTGCAAGTCCTGATATATCTTGGCGGCACCCGGATGAATAGAATACCATGAACTTTGGGCCTCCTCAAGAATCAACTCACAAAGTCCATCTACATTGGGCACACAAACACAACCCCGCATCCTCAAAACTACATCATCTCCAATAGTCACTTGCTTTCACCATTGTGCCGCACTGTATCCCTAAGGACAAGAAAATGAGGTTCATCATATTGTCATTCCCTGATGCGCTCAAACAAGGAAGATCGAGCGACGGTACAATCTAGAACATGAACCGGGCTCCAAAACAACCAAACTCACGAGCTGATTGGCCAAAGCCTGAACATCTGATGTAAGTGGTCTCTCATCGATTGGAATAAACTAAAGGCTACCCATACTCACTGCCTTTATTCTCAAGGCATCGGCCACTACATTGGTCTTCCCGGGATAATACAAGATGGTGATATCATAGTCTTTCAATAGCTCCAACCACCTTTTCTGCCTCAAATTGAGATCCTTTTGTTTGAACAAATACTGTAGACTCCAATGATTTGTGAAACCTCGAACGACACGCCGTAAAATAATGCCTCCAGATCTTCAGCGCATGAAAAATGGCTGCCAACTCTAGGTCATGAATACGATAATTCATGAACCTTCAACTGCCACGACGCTTATGCAATCACCTTGCCATCATGCATCAATACTGCACCGAGCCCCACAAGAGATGCTTCACAATACATCATATAAGATCCTGAACATGTGGGCAACACCAACACTGGCACCGTAGTTAAAGCGGTCTTGAGCTTCTGAAAGTTTGCCTCACACTCGTCTGACCATCTGAAGGCACCCTTCTGGGTCAACCTGGTCAATTGGGCTGATATACATGAAAATCCCTCGACAAACCGACGGTAATATCACGTCAAACCCAAGAAACTCCGGATCTTCGTAGCTGAAGTGGGTCTAGGCCAGTTTTGAACTGCCTCAATCTTCTTAGGATCCATCTTTATGCCCTCTGCCGATACGACGTGCCCCAAGAAAGTGGCTGAGTCTAACCAAAACTTGCACTTAGAAAACTTGACATATAACTGGCTATCTTTTAGAGTCTAAAGTACAATCTGAAGATGCTTCTCGTGCTCATCTCCACTGCGAGAGTAGATCAAGATATCATCAATAAACACAATCACAAAGGAATCCAAATAGGTCTTGAACACCCGGTTCATCAAATCCATAAATGATGTTGGGGCATTTGTCATCCCAAATGACATCATCAGAAACTCATAATGCCTGTATCGAATCCGAAAAGTTGTCTTAAGGACATCGGATGCCCTAATCCTCAACTGGTGGTAGCTAGAACTCAACTCAATCTTCGAAAAGATCTTGGCACCCTAAATTTGATCAAATAAGCCATCAATACTCGGCAATGGATACTTGTTCTTGATGGTGACTTTGTTCAACTTCCGGTAATCTATGCACATCCTCATCGATCTATTTTTCTTCTTCACAAATAACACCAGCGCACCCCAGGGCAAGACACTAGGTCTATTGAAGCCCTTATTAAGTAAATCTTGCAATGACTCCTTCAATTCTTTCCACTCTGGTGGGGCCATATGGTATGGTAGAATAGAATTGGGCTGCGTGCCCGGAGCCAAATCAATACAGAAGTTTATATCTCTACCGGGTGGAATCCCCGACAGATCTGCAATAAACACCTCTGGAAACTCACGAACAACTGGTACTAAAGCCATAGAAAGAACCTTTGCACTAAAATCGCGGACATAAGCCAAATAAGCTAGACACCCCTTCTCGACCATATGCCGAGTGATACGCTCAAGTTATACCTTAATAAATAGTGTAAAGTGGTCGATGTCAAATATAATAACCCAACTAGGTTGGGGTCGAATAGGGAATAGGTGTGAAAAGATTACTTGAATAGTGCGAAACTTGACTTAAATCATAATTCTATTCCGTTAGCTAAAATGAGTGTTGTAATTGTGTGTAGTAAAGAAGACTATAGTATTGTGAGAGTGTAATACATTTGATTAAAGAAACTAAGGTTGTGTCCCCTTCAATGGAATGTAATGCTATTGGTGTTAATATGATATATTTCTAATGGAAGGTCCTTTGATATGCAAATGGTTTCTAAGTGACTACTAAATATTTTCCAATAGTTGAGTAGTATTTTTTCTTTATGATTTTTCCAAATATATTAGAGTTGAAATTAAGAATAACCAATTTATGCCAAATAGAATCCACTTATTTCTAAGCGATTCTATTAAACAAGGTTTAAGGCCTTGAGTTTTTTATATTCAATTCTACCAAACCCTAACCCACTTTTCCAAGTAAAGAAAGAGTAAAATGAAATTAGTTAATGTTTGCAACCACCAACAATAAATGAAGCATGAGAAATGAATAAATATCAACCAACCATTATATATATATATATATTTAAGTATTTAAGGTCCACAACCTTAGTATTTAAGACTAGCTACTCATACTAAAATACAAAGATAAAACAATAATTAAAGTCATAAGGCTTACAAAAGTACAAGATTCTCTCTTCAAAGGCTTCCAAAATAATGGAGTATTCAATGCCTTCAATATAGCCTCTTTTTCAAACAAGATGACCCACAAAACCCTAGTAAACTCTATTTATGGTGGACTAAAAGTCGGGGTCAAGATTGGACAAAAATTCCCCCGCAGAACCCTTATGCGACCGCATAATGGTCGTAGACCATGTATGCAGTCCGCATAATTTCCACTTGCATCGCAGAACTTCATATCTTCAAGCTCAGATTTCCACCGCATTCCAATTATGCGGTCCGCATATCCGTTATGCGACCGCATTTTCCATGGCAGAAGTGCTACACAGATTACTTGATTGCAATTATACGGTCATTATGCGGTCCGCAGAAGTGTTATGCGACCGCATAATGGACCGCACATTCTTCTCTTCAGTTGGCCATGAGTCTGCTTCAGTTTGCGGTGATTATGCAGACTGCATATAACTTCTGCGGTCTCATACTTGCAGCATTCCTGCCTTTTTTTGGCTTTTTGACTTCTTTTCCATGTTTTTGGGTCCTCAAGCCTCATGCACTGCAAAACACAAAAACTTCATAAAAATTAACTAAAAATGCATTCAAAGACGAGCTAAGTCTATGTAATTGGTATCAAAAGTGCCAAAATTCTACGGCACATCACCGAGCCTTCACATAAGAGATAACCTTGGTGGTAGAATGTACATGAGCACCCCTCCACTCTAATTGAGGCAACCTCGCAAGGCTAAGGTCACCGTCTGTTGTGACAATCCAATATAGCATGATAAGCTGACAGTTAATCCATACCCAAGATGACATCAAAATCTACCCTATCGAGAAGTAGAAGATCTACGCTAGTCTCAAGACTCCTAACAATAACCACACACGAATGACAGACACGATCTACAATAATTGAATCTCCCACATGTGTGGACACACACACTGGAGCACTCAAAGAATCACGAGGCACAACAAGATATGAAGCAAAATAGGATGACACGTAGGAATAAGTAGAGCCCGAATCAAATAGAACTGAAGCATCTTTATGGAAAACTGGAACAATACTTGTGATAACAATGTTACATCACTCAGCCTCAGGCCTGGCTGGGAAAGAATAACATCGTGGCTGGGGCCTATCACTCTGAACTACATCTCTAGGAAGGCCTCTAGCTGGATATCCTCCATCTCTAGTGGCCTGATCTCCACCTCTTGCTGCCTTACCCCTGCCTCTAGATGGCTTAATTGGTGGTGGTGCAACCGGTGCCGGAATCATGGAACGAGAACTCTACTGTGGCCTGCCGCCAATAATCTCGGACAGGTCCTTCTTATATGCCCAAAACCACCACACTCAAAATATCCATCCTGGTGTTGTGGCTGCTAAAACTGAGACTAACCCGAACGGTCCGGATAACCATGGTGATAACTCTGAATCGGAGGCGCACTGATAGGAGTTGATGGTGCATTGTAGGCTAGCTACTTAGAAAAAGGCACATAAGGACCACGACTCCCTGAAGCACTATAGGATGACTGAAGCGCCGATTGAAATGGCCTGGGAGAATGGCCCCTACCAAAAGTACCCCTGCCTCCAGATGAAGCAGCACTAAAACCACCGGAATGACGAGGCCTTTTACCAGACCCCTTCCCTCTCTCCTGTGCAAGAACTATCTCGATTCGCCTAGCGACATTAGCAGCCGTCTGAAAGGAAATCTCACCCCCGGTGTCCTTGTCCATCTATAACCTGAAAGCACGAATGAGTCCATCAATAAATCTCCACACCCTCTCCCTATCAGTAGGAAGCAAGATAAGGAAATGACGAGCTAGATCCACATAAAGGGTCTCGTACTGAGTGATTGACATACTGCCATGCTGGAGACGCTCGAACTGCCTGCGGTAATCCTCAATGTCTGATAGGAAGGAACTTCTCCAGAAATAACTGAGAGAACTGGTCCCAAGTAAGAGTAGTCTACTAAGCTTGCTCGTGACTGGTGAGACCTATGTAACCTAGTTCTCTGATACCAACTTGTCACGACCCGAAATTCCCACCTTCGGGAACGTCGTGGCGCCTATCATTTCACTTGCTATACAAGACAACGTTAGAAAAATTTATCCATTTTTCAACAGTTTAAATTAAATATTGAGAAAGAACCGAAATAATTGTAATAATCCAAATTAAAGTGCGGAAACTATAACAATTAAAATATCTTATACAACCCTGGACCCGGTGTCACTAGTGCACGAGCTACTAGAATGGTACAAATAAAGGTCTGAATAAAACATAAAGTTGTCTGAAGGAAAGTACACAACTAAATAAAAGGAAAAGGGACTTTAGGAGCTCCAGACGCTGAGCAGCAGTACCTCAGGTCTCCACAAAGCTGACCAATCAGAGCACACTAATAACGGTGGCTGGGATAGACTCCAAAAGCTGCACAAGAAGTGCAGAGTGTAGTATGAGTACAACCGACCCCATGTACTCTGTAAGTGTCGAGCCTAACCTCGACGAAGTAGTGACGAGGCTAAGGAAGGTCACTTACACTACAACATGTACGTAGTATATAATAAAGACAGGAAAAGAAAACACGGAACAAAATAAGGCAGTTAACTAAAGATAATGGCTAAACCTCAAGAAAATAAACAGTGACGATCAGAATTGTGAACACCCAATTTTTGCCCAGCATGGAAATTATTCCTAAAAAATAAGCAAAAAATAACTTTTAATGAATTTTAGGAACTTTTCTTTATTTAGTTGTATTTCATGCATGTTTAATATTTTAAAATCATAGAAAAATCATAAAAATTGTCACATTTTTTCATTTAATGTAATCTTAGGTTTAATTCGCATTTTTAGAAATTAATTACCCTTTAATTGATAGATTAATATATAAAAGTCACAAAAAATATACATTAGCTTAATCAATTAGTTTATTTAATTAGTTAAAATGTTAATTAGGTCGTTTTGATAAAAGAAATTTAATTAGTAGTAAGATGACTATTTTTGAAAGATAAAATTTGCCCTTGTTTCAAATTGGCCTAATTTCAGGACCTAAAATCTCAGGCCCAACCAAATTCCCCACATTACAACCCTAATCTCCTCCTCTGTATAATAGAGACCTAATTTCCCTAAAAAAAAAAAAATCGGACAAAAAACAGAGAAAAACGGCATACTTGGAATTGCAAAGCAAAAAGAAAAATCGAAAACGGCAGCCGCAACTTTCTTGCAAAAAAAAGAGACCATCTTTATAGCTCCCTTTTCCTGTAAATCACCATAGCTCCACCATAAAATTTTCATTTAAATCACCAATATTTTCAACTCCAGTCACTCACCTCCATCTTTTTCTCTACCAATTTATACCCTAAGAAACGCATTGGTTTAGCACAATTTTCAGCCATCCCTGCCGAAACAAGCACTTGTGGAGTTTGTTGGGTTCTTTGAGGTTCTATTCAAGGTCGTCGGTCGAGCTCTAGTCGTGGTCCGTAAATCAGATTCAGAATTTTATTTTTGTGGAAACCCATTGGGGTCAAACTCTTGTTCTATTTCTTTACTATATGTTCTTATAAATTGTCTGAATTTGAAATTAATTGTGTTATCTGTTGTTAGTTTCTCAAAGTATTTTGTCGCCAAAAATTTAATATTTTAGTAGTTTGGATTAGTTCTCTCGCTTATCTATTGTTGTTGATAAAATTCTATATAATAAAAGGAATCAGTAAAAGTGTAAATAATATGGATGTGTCGTTGGGAATTGGGAAAGACGGGATTAAAAGGGTCTTGGCCTTAAACTCATTTTTAAACTCATTTGTGGACTATTAAATATTTGGATACTTATTTTCATTTGGTTATGCAAATGTCGTAGATGGTCAGTTATTGCAATTGATGATATAGATTCTGTCAATTTTTATATGAATTAGGAATAGTTGTCTTTAGCATGAAACAAGAATTTAGAGTAAACGCCCTAGCAAATTACAACAACTTTCGTAACCAAATAGATTATATACATTTTGGATCTTTCGACATTCAATCTCAATTTTAGGATAACATAATCACAAATATCGTGGCCTGCTTTAGGTGCGATTAATAATTCATCGTTATCATATTTATGATACATAAATTCTAATTCGAATGTGCATTTCATGTGACATGACTATAACTTCAAACAATAATAAAGATTAATATGTTGTGAATTGCGGGTGCGTTTCACGTAGCGCAATTCGCAATGTGTCAAAGTTCGGGTGTGCATTTCATGTGACCTGGCCATAACTTTGTATAATATTAAAATATATATATATCGTAAATCGCGGGTGCATTTCATGTGGCGCGGTTTGCAGCGTTTACCAAAACGACAAGTGTACGATATCGTGACTTGTTCGAAAATAATTTCGTAAATAAATAAAAGCGGTCAAAAGGTTTAAAATGCACAATAGGATTAAAACACGTAAATAATCAGATAATTCAGGCCAAATATTAATAGTAAGCGACCGTGCTAGAACCACGGAACTCGAGAATACCTAACACCTTCTCCCGGGTTAACAGAATTCCTTACTCGGATTTCTGGTTCGCAGACAAATCAAAACAGAGTAAAAAATTCCTCGATTTGGGATTTTTAATAAATAAATTGTGTCCCGGAACACCGTGAAAAAATCCGGGTGGCGACTCTGAAAAATCAACAAATAATCCCAAAATCGAATAATGTCACTTAAATTGGAAAAACTCCCTTATTCAACCCTTACCGAAGGAAAAAGGAGGTGTGACAAGAATTACCAATCCTTAGAGTTTCAGATGAAAAATGCCGAAAACCAACACAGCTCAAGCAAATAGAAACACATAGATTGTTGCAGCGCGCAACCCCATCCCACTTTATAACAAAATCCTTCCTTATTGCACTGTAACAATATCAAAAATCACAAATAAATATATGTGGCATCACGCAACCCGATCCCACCATATAACAATATAAGTATCATAATTCACCCTTATTTCACCGTATTAGTCCACCCTTATTTCATCTGTTGCGGCATGCAATCTGACCCCACCATATCAGTACAATTATTTGATGAGAGCAATCAAATCAATAACTCAAGTAACAAGAACCTCTATGATTGAAGAATATGAAGTTGAATCAGAAAAGAAGCCTCGTACCAAATTCAGAATTTACTTATGAAATGTTAAACAGTAAGACAAGTCCGGTAAATGAAAATTAAAAGGTGCAAGTAAGTCAATTAAGGCAATAACAACGAGTCATGAAAACATGAAAAGGTCTAACATTTTTACGGGAGAGTCAATGATTAACAAGTAGCAAATAAAGCATGTAAGGCATTTAGAGATGTAACAGTTAAGGCAGGGAATGAAATAATTAAGGGAAAATGCAAAAATAAGGGTAACAAGTAATTTCGGCGGTGTATAAGCACTTGTCACCTCGCATATACGCCACAACACATGGAATTCACATAGCACATAGTCTTAGGGTTCCTAATTCCCTCAAATCAAGATTAAACTCAACACTTACCTCGCTCTACAGTCAACTTAGAGCACTATCGGGGCCTTTCTCCTAAAATAAACCACTCGTATTTATCCACAATTGACTCAAAAATATCAAATATTGCTAAAGGAATCAATTACAATGCATAAATTCAGGATTTTCACACTTTCCCCAAAAAGTAAAAAATCGGCCCCAGGCTTGCTTGGTTAAAACCCAAGGTTCGGACCAAAATCCATTCACCCATTCACTCCCGAGCCCGATTATGAAATTTGTTTCGAAATCCGACCCCAATTATAGGTCTAAATTCATATTATACAAAAAAAATACCTAATTCTACCCAAATCCCCAATTTCGACCATGAAAATACTAGATTTTAGGTGGAAAACTTATGAAATGTAATGGGTAATTGAAAGAAAGTAGGTTAGAATCACTTAACAACCAATTGGGGAAGAAGAGCTCTTGGGAAAATTGCCTCTATGGTTTTCTAGGTCTGAAAATTTGAAGGAATGAACAAAATCCTGTTTTTGGGACTGCTTTAATCACTGGCGTCGGGTGTTGATTGTGTTTGCATGAAACCTGACGCGTGCGCAAAGGGCACTGTCGAGATGGTTTACGTGATCACTAGTTTCTCAATGTGTTCGCCTAGGCTTAGCCCCCTAGCCTTCGTGTTCGTGATCCTAGTCACGCATCCGCATATAGTAAGTCCATTTCTAGCCCCTACCTCTATGACACTGTGCGTTCGCTATTGGCTGGTCACGTTCGCGATAAGCAGATTCCCCAATGCTCTACGTTCACGACCAAGGTTCTCGTGTTCGCGTAGAACAAAATCCTTCCCAACCCAGTTTACTCTTTGCGTTCGCGAGAGTACTTTCGCGATTGCGAAGAAGAAAACACTAGAAACCAGTAGAAGTGGAAAACCAGCAAATTTTGTAAGTTCAAACAATCTGTAGCCTATCTGAAACTCACCCGAGCCCTCGGGGATCCAAACCAAATATGCACACAAGTCCAAAAATCCCATACGAACTCACTCGCGCGATCAAAACACCAAATAACGCCTAAAACTATGAATTGAACACCAAATCAATTGATATTTTTAATACAACTTTAGAACTTCTACTTTAACAATCGGACGTCTGAATCACGTCAAACCATTTCCAGTCCTCACCAAATTTGGCAGATAAGTCATAAATATAGTAATGGACCTATACCAAGTTTCGGAACCTAGATACGGGCCCAATATCAACAAAGTTAAACATTTGTCAAATCTGTAAAGTCATTAAACCTTTAAACTTTTAATTTTCGACAAAAAGCGATAACTCGATCTAGGGACATCCGAATGCGATTACGGGCATAACCCAGGTCCCAAATCACGATACGAACCCAGAGTTACCATCAAAACATAAATCCGAGGCCGTTTGCGCAAAACGTTGACCGAAGTCAAATCAAATGGATTTTAAGGCAAAATTTCATATTTTATCAATTTTAACATAAAAGCCTTCCGGGAAGAGACACGGATTGCGCACGAAAATTGAGGACGGCTAAATAAGGTATTTGAGATTTCAAAATACAGAATTAGGGTTTAAAACTCTAGATGACCTATTGGGTCATCACAATCTCCACCTCTAAAACAACCGTTCGTCCTCGAACGAACATAGAAAAGCACTTGGACTGGTCAAAAGGTGTGGATATTTATTCCGCATGTCCGACTCAGACTCCCAAGGAGATGCCTCGATGGGCTGACCTCTCCACTGCACTAGAACTGAAAGATAACTCTTAGACCTCAACTGTCGAACCTGCCGGACTAGAATATCCACCGGCTCCTCCTCATAAGTCAAACTTTGTCCAACTGGATTGAGCTAAAAGGTAACACATGGGATGGATCACCGTGATACTTCCGGAGCATGGGCACATGGAACACCGGATGTAATGCTGATAAACTAGGTGGCAATGCGAGCTTGTAAGCCACCTCACTCACTCTCTGAAAAATCTCAAAAGGTCTGATATACCTAGGGCTCAACTTTCCCTTTTTCCCGATCCTCATCACACCCTTCATGGATGAAACCCGGAGTAGTACCCTCTCTCTAACCATGAATTCTACATCACGAACCTTACGGCCGACATAAATCTTCTGCCTAGACTGAGATGTGCGAAGTCGATCATGAATAATCTTGACCTTATACAATGCATCCTGTACCAAATTTGTACCCAACAACTGAGCCTCCCCTAGCTCGAACTATCCAACTGGGGATCAACACCGCCTCCCATATAATGCCTTATAAGGAGTCATCTAAATGCTCGATTGTTAGCTGTTGTAGTAGTCCAACTCCGCAAGTGGCAAGAATTGATCCCAAGAACCCTCAAAATCTATAACACAAGCGTAGAGCATATCCTCCAATATCTGAATAGTGTGCTTGGACTGTCCGTCTGTTTGAGGATGAAATGATGTGCTCAACTCAACCTGCATGCCCAACTCACACTGCACTACCCTCAAGAAGTGTGAGGTGAACTGCGTGCCTAGATCAGAAATGATAGACACAGGCACTTCGTGAGGATGAACAATCTCACGGATGTAGAGCTCAACCAACCGTTGTGAAGAATAGGTAACTGTCACAAGAATGAAATGTGCTGACTTTGTCAGCCTGTTGATGGTAGTATATAATCGCATGTTTTAGTCGATTATTACATTCCAATTTATTGCACTTTAGTTGAGTTTGAGCTTTAATCTCTAGTGTTTGGCAATAATTGTGTGTTTTCTGCATTTTATGAGTGATTCCGAGTTATGTAGATGTTATGGAAAGAATTCAAGTGATTTAAAACTATGAAGCCTGAGTAAAAGCCCAAGAAATTAAGCCGGGATCGTGTTCAGGGATCAACGGATGATAGTTAAGAACGAACAAATTATCGAGCAGGCATATTGTGAACTTTCTAGTACAATACACATAACGTTTTGCACAGAAATATGTTTGGGCTCCACAATATATTGTTGGAAATTTAATTCAACGATCTACAACTTTCATGTTTTACATTTTTTCAAATTCACAACAGAACAGGGTCAAAAGTGCGCGGCCACGCACTGACTGCGCGTATGGGGCGGAGCAGTGTGAAAACTGTGCGCGCATACTTCCAAGTGCGTGGCCGCGCACGTATTGTCCGGGAAAAATGTCCTTTTTCGCATTAGAGAAGGTGTAATTGTTTGGGACCGGTCCTACTAGGTATTTATACACGGAAAATTAGTATTTTGAGGACTTTTGACACATCTTAGACCTAAGGAAGCCAAGGAGGAGGTGGAGAAGCAAAAGCTCAAGGATTTCGTCATTCAATCCTCACTCAAGACAGGGGTTTGGATTGTTTTAAGTTTTCCTTTAACTTAAACATTGTTATGATGATTTGCTCCATATCCATGGAGTAGTTCTCTTTAGGGTTTGATGAATTTGGTGTATTGATGTTGAACCAAGTCACTGCATGGTTTTGAAGATTGACAAATGTCTACCGAGTTGAACCAGGTCCATCAGGGCAAACATACTTGAGCAGACCCATTGGACAAGAATCGTCTATGCACAGGATATAAACATGATTGTGAATTATCAATGAACTAAGAGGTTGTCTCCTAAAGCGAAAAGGTTGCAAATTGATAAGAGGTTAGAGTTCGAGTTCAGCGAGGACAGAAACAAAAGGAGGAAGTTGAGATAAATACATACTCTTCCACCAAGGAAGAATTGCATTAGAATTGGACAACATATCTCAACAACTGACTTTATAAAGTGTTGAAGAATTCCTGTTGAAGATTTCACGCACAAAGACAGAAGTGAAACAAGAATTGAAAGCAAAATTCCCAGAGCTATTTTGCAAGCAGAATCCTTGTGCGACACAAAAGTTACTTGAACCAGCTAGAAGAACCAGTTCCATCTGTTTGTCTTTTGAGTCTAGTTGGTTGTAGTAGGAGATTTAATATTGTATCTTTCAGCTTTATCTAGAAGCAAATTGTAATAGGTGCACACTGTTCAAGTTAGAGTTAACTTGAAGTTGTCGCAATTAGCTAGAGGCAAGATTGCCCAAAAGGATTAGAGTTAGTCCTTAGAGTTTATTTTGTAAATGTTGTTTGGCTCATTTTCATAGTGAAGAGTTTAGGAAAATCCTACTGGGAAGTAGGTCGTGGTTTTTTTCCACCTTTTGAGCCAGGTGTTTTCCACGTAAAATTATTGTGTTCTTTAATTCTGCAACTACTTTTCCGCAAATAGTAGAAGTTGGAACACCAAGAAGAACCAGGTTCTTCTGTAAAGACAACACTTGAAAATTGGACACCACACAAATCACCCCCCTCTTGTGTGGTATTGAAGTATAAAACATCAATTGGTATTAGAGCAGGTTATCCTTAAAAAGGCTAACACCTTGGAAAAGATCAAAATGAGTGCTCCACCTGGAAACTGGGAGGGTCAATCAACTACAAGGCCACCACTCTTCAATGGACAGTACTACTCCTGGGGGAAGAACAGGATGAAGGACCACCTGATTGGAGAAGACTATGAACTCTAGGACATAGTCACTGATGGTCCTCTAGCCACCATGAAGAAGATTGCTGAAGGTGTAGATGTACCAAAAATTAGAGTTGATTGCACTGCTGAGGATCTGAAGAAATGGGAGAAGAATGCTAAGGCCAAAAAGTGGCTAGT
>ML259059.1:29776-41975 GCA_005239495.1 Nicotiana undulata
AGAGGTACTCTACTATACTCTCAGTATGAAAACTTCACTATGAAAGAAGGAGAGACAATCCAAGAGATGTACCAAGGTTCACAACTTTGACAAATGAACTTAAGTCTCTTGGTAGAGTCATTCTTGAAGAGGACATGGTAGAGAAGATCCTGACAAGGGTGTTGCCAATTTCTCGGGAAAGTAAGATCAATGCTATCCAGGAATCCAAAAATATGGCAACCCTCAGATTGGATGAACTAATTGGAAACCTTACTGCTTATGAACTCAGAAGGAAGACAATGAAAATGGATGCTCCAAATAAGGAGAGGAGTCTAGCACTGAGGATCACTGAGGGAGCAAATCTGGAGGATGGTGAGATGGCCATGGTTACCAAAGAATTCAGAAACTTCCTCATAAAGAAGAAGGGCATCTCTAGAGGAGGAAACTACAACAAAGCAAAAGCTCCAGAAATGCCAACCAACGAGGGATGCTACAAGTGTGGGAAGACTGACCACCTTATCAAGAACTGTCCTCAGTGGGTAGTGGAATGGAAAAAAGGAGAGATTTGAAAGAAGGAACAGGAAGAAGGAACTGGTCCAACCCAAGAAAACCACAACAAAAGCTATGGTTGCTGCTTGGGGGGAAAGTTCAGATGAAGAATCAGAAGATAGTGAGAATGAAGATCAGGCGCTCATGACAATTGGAGAATCTGATGAGGAATCATATGACGAACCAGAGGTAAGTATCTCTCATCTTAAAAACAAAATAAAGTTCCTATCTAAGGAAAAACTCTCTGAGTTACTACTTGATTTCATGGATGATTTCGAAGAAACAACCAAAGAGAAAAAACAACTCTCTAAAAAATGTGCAATGCTAAAGGCAAAATGCATGAACCTGGAAATCAGAGTAAGTGAATCTGAAAAGAAAAACAATGCCCTTATGAACCAGGTTCATCCACTTGAAACTGAGATTCTAGAGCTAAAATCTGAAAACTTAAAATTAAAGCTAGGATCGAGTAAAAAGATTGTTGATCATTCTCATATCATGTTAGAAGAAAATTTGGGAAAACTAAAAGATAAGATGTATGCCAAGGATGAACAGATAAGGACACTTAAGGAAGAACTTGGTAAAGTCAAACATGAGTTAGATCAAATTTGTAAATGGAATAAATCCTCTGATGCCTTGACATGGCTTCAAGAGAATCACAGTAGCAACTGGAGAGGGCTTGGCTTTGGGAGTCAATTGCCCAAGTGGGATCCCAAAAGCAAGTATCTCACTCTCCCTGAGAATAAAATCTGCACCCACAGTGGTAAGATTGGCCACTACAAAATTGAGTGTACTGTAAAAGAGCAGGCCAGTCGAAGAAATGAGGGTTTTGTTAAAAAGAAAAACTGGCTACCAAATTGGGCCAGAAAAAACTTGATTCATCCATTCTCTCATAGAAAAGGACCCCAACTACTTTGGGTTCTTAGAACTAACCCCTGATTTCTTTTTGTAGGTTCAAGTGAGAGGAAGCAACCAAATTTGATATTTGGACAGTGGCTGCTCAAAACATATGATAGGGAACAAGGAACAGTTCCTTTCACTTGAAAAACTCAAAGGAGGAAATGTCTCCTTTGGAAATAGAAAGAAAGGTGAAATTATAGGGGTTGGTAAGGTAGGTAAGGATGAGACACGTTCCATTGAACATGTGTACTTGATAGATGGGTTGAAATATATCCTGATCAGTGTGTCACAATTGTGTGACAGAGGTAACCGTTTTGCTTTTGCTTCCACAAAATGTTTTGTGATCAACCAACTTACTGACAAGATTGTTTTGCAGGGAAAAAGAATGAATAACATCTATGTCATAGACTTGTCCACACTGTTTGAAAATGAACTCACTTGCTTAAGTGTGTTGGACAGTGATCCCCTCATTTGGCACAAAAGACTTGGTCACGTGAGTCTGAATCAACTTAACAAATTAGTCTCTAAGGACTTAGTGGTAGGTCTTCCTAACATTAAGTTCAAGGAAGACAAAGTTTGTGAGGCATGTGCAAGGGGGAAGCATGTAAGATCCTCATTCAAAAGTAAGAAAATAGTCAATACCACCAGGACGTTGGAACTGGTTCATATGGACCTATGTGGTCCTATGAGAACTCTGAGCAGAGGTGGTAAGAAATATGTAATGGTGCTAGTTGATGACTATTCAAGGTTCACTTGGACCTTGTTTCTGACATCTAAGGATGAAGCATTTGATATGTTCACCTCATTTGTTAAGAAAACTCAAAATCAGTTAGGAAATCAACTAGCATCAATAAGATCTGATCATGGTACTGAATTTGAGAATGCAAAGTTTGCTGAGTTCTGTGATGAACATGGTATCAATCACAACTTTTCTGCCCCTAGAACCCCACAGCAAAATGGGGTTGTTGAAAGAAAGAATAGAACTCTTGAAGACATGGCAAGAACCATGCTTCTTTCTAGCAAACTACCCCACAGCTTCTGGGTAGAAGAAATAAACACTACATGCTACATAATAAATAGATGCATGACCAGGCCACTGGTAGAGAAAACTCCTTATGAATTACTTAAAGGGAGAAAGCCCAACATATTCCACCTTAGGGCTTTCGGATGCAAGTGCTTTGTGCACAATAATGGCAAGGATTACCTAGATAAATTTGATCCCAGAAGTGATGAGGGAGTATTCTTGGGATATTCATCACATAGCAAAGCTTATAAAGTGTATAATAAAAGAACTATGTGTGTAGAAGAGAGTGTGCATGTTGTCTTTGATGAAACTAACACTCTTTCTGAGAGACAGGAACCAGAAGATGAGGAGCTTGGGCTGGTGAGGAGCAGTGCCCACATTGAAGCAAATATGGAAGATAGAACAGGTGATGGACCAGGTCCAACTACCCCAAGCAACATGACATGGGGAACTCAACATGTGAACCTTGGCCCTGATCTTGTTCCACAACAACAAGACACCATGGAACATCTAGAAGTGAAAAATTAGTGCTCAAACCACACAGATATCAGACTTCTCACCCTCTTGAGAACATCATAACAGATTTAACATCTGGAATCAAAACAAGACCCTCCTTGAAAAATTTGTGTGCGTTTGATGCCTTTCTATCCTTGATTGAATCGAAGAACATTGGTGAAGCCCTACAGGATGCTGACTGGGTAAATGCCATGCAAGAAGAGCTGAATCAATTTGAAAGAAGTAAAGTATGGCACTTGGTACCCAGACCACTAGACAAATCAGTGATTGGCACAAAGTGGGTCTTGAAGAACAAGCTCGATGAGGATGGAACTGTTACAAGAAACAAGGCTAGACTGGTTGTCCAAGGATATAGTCAAGAAGAGGGAATTGACTATGATGAGACCTTTTCCCCTGTGGCAAGACTGGAGGCAATCAGACTTCTTATAGCATTTGCTGCACACATGGAATTCACTCTCCATCAGATGGATGTTAAGAGTGCCTTCCTCAATGGCTATCGGAAGGAAGATGTATTTGTCAAACAGCCTCCAGGTTTTGAAAGCAAGGATTCACCTGACCATGTATACAAACTTGACAAGGCTCTTTATGGTCTCAAACAAGCACCTAGAGCTTGGTACAAGCGACTATCAAAATTCCTGCTAGAACATAGGTACAATCGAGGAAAAATTGACAGTACCTTGTTCTTAAAGGATAAATGTAAGGATCTCCTCATTGTAAAAATATACGTGGATAATATCATATTTGGGGCAGCCTCTGAAAAATTGAGTAAGGAATTTGCTATACTTATGGGGAGTGAGTTTGAGATGAGTATGATGAGTGAGCTAAACTTCTTCTTAGGCTTGCCAATCAAGCAAAACTCAAATGGAACAATGATCCATCAACAAAAGTCTGTGAAAGAATTGCTCAAGAAATTTAAAATGGAAGACTCAAAGGAAATAGACACCCCCATAGCCACAACCACAAAATTAGATGTGGATGAACTTGGTTCATCCGTTGATCATAAGCTATACAGAGGGATGATTGGGTCTCTATTATATCTCACTGCCAACAGACTTGATATTGTGTTCAGTGTAGGGCTGGGTGCTGGGTTTCAGGCAAATACAAAGGAGTCCCACCTAACTGCAGTGAAGAGAGTTTTGAGATATCTAAAAGGCACTACTGATTTATGCCTTTGGTATCCTAAAGGTAGTAATTTTGACCTTGTAGGATATGCTGATGCTGATTATGCAAGTTTCCTGGTTGACAGGAAAAGTACTTAAGGCATGGCTCACTTTTCGGGCTCCTGCCTTGTGTATTGGGCCACCAAGAAACAAAACTCAGTAACCTTGTCTACTGCTGAGGCTGAATATGTGGCTGTAGCCTCATGTTGTGCTCAGTTGCTATGGATCAAGCAACAATTCATGGATTTTGGTATAGATGTTGGATGCATTCCTATTTTCTGTGACAACACTAGTGCAATTAGTATGAAAAAGAACCCGGTTCATCATAAAAGAACCAAGCACATAGATGTTAGACACCACTTCCTTAGGGATAACTATGAAAAGGGAATGATCTCAATTGAATTTTGTGCTACTAACAAGCAAATTGCAGATATATTTACTAAAGCACTGAGTAGGTAGCATTTTGAGAGAAACCGACTTGAATTAGGGATGATTAAGATCACCTAATTGAAAAACAAAAATGAAAAAGAAATTGAAAAATGATTTTTTGTGTGGCTAGAAACACTAAAATAGATAATTAACCAGACTAATCATTGCTCAGTAACATGACTTTATTGCCACACTCTCTTGCCATGTATTAATATGATTCCCTGGTTACTAATGATATTTTTCTATCTTTGTAAACTGAGGAAAATTATAGATTTTAACACGATGAACCTGGTTCATCGCTGCTGGTTCATCTGACTGACAAAGTACGTGCTCATCTCCATACACTTATTGAAATAATTATAGTCACACCTGAGCAGGACTCTATCTATATTTGGTTCAATTCAAATTCTCAGTACTTATCCTAAAATGAACCAGTTTCAAGGAGTCCCATCATATCTTAATTCGCCTAGATATAGGGGTTAATAACCGTCTAATCAATGACACTCCTACATCGATTAGACTCCCACTTGATTAGATATTCTGCCCGTTGTACACTTAATAGCCACATCTTTAAAAGGCCATTATTACTTCCCCTCTTCATAACATAACCGTCGAACAAAGTTCATCTTCCATCTCATATCAAAAACTGATCACTATTCATCTCTCCCTAAACGCTCATAAAACTGTCTTCACAACCATCTGTTTCATCTTCCTTCTCCACCCATGATTATGAGGACGGTGATTCTAGTACTAATTCTACATCAGTATACACTTCACATTCTCCAGCCAGATCTTCAACCCCCTAAAACCCTCCAGTTCTTGAACCTACTCCTGAACCTACACCTAACCCTACTCCAACCCCCAGGGCACGTAGAGTGAAAGTTTTGGCCAGGAAATCTATTGCTTCCGGTTCTCGTGCCAAATTCTTGGAAGAAATACTTCAAGCTAGCAAGGTCCAAGATTCTAAATCCTCCAGTGAATCCTTTAAATCCGCTAATGAGGATGAAGCACCTGGTTCATCTGACACTGAACAAGGTAATCTTGAAGTTGGGTCTGCAACCGCTACTTCTAAAAACAGGTTTGTTTTGGTTGGGTCAATTGTTGTTGTAGAAGTGCCGGATAGGCAGAGAAAACTGGGGAAAAATAAAAATAATGAGAGAGAGGGAGAAGGAAGCTCTGTAAGGGGATCTGGGGAGGACGATGCCACTTTGGCTATTTGTGGCCCCGCTCCTGTAATTGATGAAGAAGGAGTCACAGATTTAGGGGGAAGCGTGTCTAAGGAGGCAGCAGCAGGTCTGGAGAGCCTTCAAAAGTCAGTAGATGAACCTGGCTCATCTATTGAGGAGACATTGGCTGAGATGTTGAGGAAATTGGGGGAGTCCTACAATCCCAAGAAGAAAAGAACTCCAAAATCAAAGAAGGCTACTAATCCAGTTCCACCAAAGAAAAGGAAAGCTCTGGTATCTGCTGATGCTCCTGCTCCAAAGGTTCGTGCTACTAGAAGTGTTCTTCGACAAGGAGAAGAAGAGTTGGAAAGGGCTATGAGAGAGAGCAAAAAGAAGAAGGCTGCCAAGGGAAAGGCAAAGATTGGAGAGCCTATTGAGGCTGTTACTATTGATGATGATGCGATGGACCTGGTCTATCATGAGGAGCATCCTGCTCCAGTTGTAGTAGATACACCTAAACCCAAGAAGGCTAAGGCTTCTTCCAAGAAGTCAGCTTCTGTGTCTACCACACCCTCAACCACAGTAAAAAGGACCAGGTCTAAGGTCAAGAAAGTGAAGGTTGTTGAAGAAGAATAAGAATGGAGTGGAGGAGAGGAGGAGGTATCTGGTGAGCAATCTGACAAATTCACCATGTTTGGCAAACGTACTATTCTTAAGAGAAAGCTGATGAGAGATCTTGAGGAATCGGGGATGATCTTCCTGATGAATGCTCTAGAGGTGCAAGGGTGGAAGGACATGGTTCTTCACCTTGAAGGTAGGCTGGCAAGGAATGAGTTGGTGGAGTTTATGGCCAACGCAATTATCAAGGATGGCAGGGTAACTTCCACAGTTAAAGGGGTTCAGATCACGTTTGATGCGAAGGAGCTAGGAGAGATTCTACAAATCCCTGCTGAGGGCTACGAGGATTACACAAGGCAAAGATGGCCTAGTCTCGATGGGATGTCCTCTGCTCTGAATATTACAAGATACTTTTGTGAAAATCAGGAGGAACCAGAGCCCAGGCCAGTGTATAAGAGTGAAATGAATCCCCAACACAAGTTGTTCTTCGAGTTTGTGATCAAGTTCCTGCTACCAAGACAAGAGCGTAGGCACATTGCTAGCTACATGGACTTAACACTTATGGAATGCTTGTATAGGGGTAAGAAGATAAATTGGCCGGCTTTCATCATCCAGCTCTTGGACAGAGTTGTGAATGGGGCCAAGGCACATGCCATACCATATGGATTTATTCTGACTGCTGTGCTTGCCCATTTCGAGGTTCCTGTGAAGAAAGCTGAGATGGCTACTGATAAGGATTTCTTTGGGAAAAATACTTTGCTGACTTGTGACTACAATGTAAATGTTCCGGAGGATGAACCTGGTTCATCTAGGAAGCAACCTGTTAATAGCAAAGTCAGGTCTTTGGTGCAGGAAGGTGAGATAAAGGATGCTGAGATCCTTCGATTGAAATCTCGCCTTATTGAGGTTGAAGCTGAGAGGGATGCTCTCAGAGTTGAATTAGCCAAAGAGAAGGAGAATAATGAAGGTGTTCTTCAAATGCTTTCTCTACTTCAAGCCAAAACCCCAACCTCATCTGCCCCTTCCCAGCCTTAGGAGTCCAGTGCCACCATAAACCCCTCTCAATGCCCAGTTCGGGATTTGTTCTATTTATGTTTTTTGTTTGTCTTCTTGCTCATAGTTGTGACTGTTTTAGTTCTTTTTGTGTATTATGTTTGGTTGCTATCTAATAAATGAATTCTGCCTTTGTTAGTTATTGACTTTGTCTCAGTTTCTTACTTAGCTTACATTTTATTGGTTTCTTTTGATGATTAATCATGCTTTGCACCTGCAGTTGCCTCAATGGCCGTGAGTAATTGTTAATAACCCTGGTAAGTTTATCATTTTGCAACTTTTCGATGATGACAAAAGGGGGAAGATAGTGCTTTTTAACATTTCAAAGAATTGTGATACTTATAACCTAATGAACCTGGTCTCTCTATGATAAATGCTTAAAACTATACAAAGTGTTTGAATATTGTACAGGGTTAAGCACATAGTTTGTCATCATCAAAAAGGGGGAATTTTCTGAACCAAGTCACTGCATGGTTTTGAAGATTGACAAATGTCTACCCAATTGAACCAGGTCCATCAGGGCAAACATACTTGAACAGACCCATTGGCACAAGAACCGTCTATGCACAAGAGATAAACATGATTGTGAATTATCCATGAACTAAGAGGTTGTCTCCTAAAGCGAAAAGGTTGCAAATTGATAAGAGGTTAGAGTTAGAGTTCAGCGAGGACAAAAATAAAAGGAGGAAGTTGAGATAAATACAAACTCTTCCACCAAGGAAGAGTTGCATTAGAATTGAACAACATATCTCAACAACTGACTCAATAAAGTGTTGAAGAATTCCTACTGAAGATTTCACGCACAAAGACAGAAGTGAAACAAGAATTGAAAGCAAAATTCCCAGGGCTATTTTGCAAGCAGAATCCTTGTGCGACACAAAAGCTACTTGAACCAGCTAGAAGAACCAGTTCCATCTGTTTGTCTTTTGAGTCTAGTTGGTTGTAGTAGGAGATTTAATATGTATCTTTCAGCTTTATCTAGAAGAAAATTGTAATAGGTACACACTGTTCAAGTTAGAGTTAACTTGAAGTTGTCGCAATTAACTAGATGCTAGATTGCCACAAAAGGATTAGAGTTAGTCCTTAGGTTTACAAAAGAGTTTATTTTGTAAATGCTGTTTGGCTCATTGTCATAGTAAAGAGTTTGGGAAAATCCTACTGGGAAGTAGGTCGTGGTTTTTTTTCACCTTTTGAGCCAGGTGTTTTCCATGTAAAATTGCTGTGTTCTTTAATTCTACAATTACTTTTCCGCAAACAATAGAATTAGGAACACCCAGAAGAACCAGGTTCTTCTATAAAGACAACACTCAAAAATTGGACACCACACAAATCACTCCCCCTCTTGTGTGGTATTGAAGTATAAAACATCAATTGATATTTGTTTGTGGATAATTAAATTTAGTTTTATGTATTGAATCGTTTTGGATGTTTTAACTGTTGCATCTTTATTCACTTGTTATTGTAATCGAGAGAGGCATAACTTTTGATATTGTTGCTTTATATTTTGTTGGTTGAAGTCATTAATTCTTCTTAGTAATCGAAAGAGGCTAGTTGAATTGTTGACTAAACTATGTTAGGAGAATAATTCTCCTAAAAATCAATCCATTACGAACTCTTGCATATCTTTATGCACTTAAAATTAGTTCATATTGTGAGGTTGAGACTTCATCGAGAGACGAGTTTCTACTAAAAAATTGAACGAATAACCAAGTGAATTCGAGAGACTCACTTGAACATTAGAAGTGAATTATCTACAGTTAAATCCCAAACATGCATCTTGAACCTATCTTATCAACCCTATCTTCTTCCCATTGAAATCTTCCTTTGCTTACTACTTGTGTTGTTTGTCACTAGTCAATAGTTTAGAATATTAGTTGATTTAAGTTTTAATCATATAAACCTCAATTGTTGATCATCTTGGATAGCAATCTAGCTACGAACTACGATATTACTGTTTAAATCCAATCCATGTGGATACGATATTATATTATACTATATTCGACTAGCGAGCATATTTAAGTGTGTGTTTCAAGCTCATCAAATTTTGGCGTCGTTGCCGGGGATTGGCAATCAATAGTGTTTGAAATAGTTTGTAGTGCTAATTCAAGAATCATTTTTTTTAAATTTTATTTCTTTGAACAATTTTTTTGTGTTTTTTTCTTCTATTTTATTTTCTTTATTTGTTAACTTCTTTTCAAGATTTGGTTTGTAGTACCTAACAAGTTGGAGAAGATACTGTTAATATTGAACTCTAAATGCTGTGAAGATGGAGTACAACCAGCCTAATAAAACAGTTATAGAGTTAGTAGCTAAATATTATCAACGGTCTGATATATGTTTTAAATGCGGTGGAAATCATCTATGGGTTGGCTGTCAAGCAGGTATGTATTTTTCCTATGGTTCGTATTTTGAACAGTCTCACTCTGTTTCTAGTCCGTATAGGTATGAGGATTCATATGAGCACAATCTTAACTTGGGTTGTGTAACGACCCGATCGTTCGTTCTGAGAGTTTAGCCCTGTTTCTGTTTTATCATGTGTTGCCTAGCCTAATTATGTTTTGTTCAGAGTGGTCGTGGTGAGAATTGAGACACTTAGTCTCTTAAATTGGCTTAATAGTTGGAAAAGTCAACTAGGTGTTAACTTATAGGTAAACGACCCCAGAATGTGGATTTTATGGATCGGATAGATTCATTAGGTGATTTGGGACTTTGGAGTGTGTTCGGAATGTGGTTTTGATGTCCGGAATAGAATTAGGCTTGAAATGACGAAATTGGGTTTTTAGCGATTTCCGGTCAGCAGTGGAAATTAGGCTATAGGGGTCGGAATGGAATTTCGGAAGTTGGAGCAGGTTCGTAGTATCATTTTGGATGTGTGTGCAAATTTTCAGGTCAATCAGACGAGTTTTGCATTGTTTCGACATCTTTGGCGAAATTTAGAAGTTTCTAAGTTCATAGGCTTGAATCCGAGGTGAATTTGGTGTTTTGGCATTGTTTTGGGTGTTTTGAAGCCTCGACTAAATTCGAATAAGGTTATGGGATGTGTTGGCATGTTTGGTTGAGGTCCCGAGGGCCTCGGATGAGTTTCGGGAGGTTAACGGATCATTTCAGTTCTGGTGTTCTTCTATGCGATCGCGTGGGTTTGAATGCGATCACATAGGCTATCTGGGGGGCAGCATAATTTTGTTCTATGCGATCTCCATAGTGTGGTCGCGATCGCGTGAAGGTAGGGCATGTGAGCAGTGCGATCGCGTGGGGGCGGACGACGATCATGTAGGGGATGAGGCGCGTGTAGGGGATACTCGGTTGATTTGTGCGAACGCGTGGGGTAGATTGTGTAGAGGGAGTATGTTCAGTGCTTCGCGAATGTGTGGCATTTCAAACGACCGCACTGAGGAAATAACACCTGGGCAAATGTTTAAATAGAGGTCTCCGCGACTTTTAGCCCATTTCTCAACATTGTTGAGCGGTTTTGAAGCATTGTGAGAGGGATTGGAGAGGTAATTGAAGGGAAACACTTGGAGGTAAGACTTTTGGACTTAATACTCGATTTTATGTTGATTTCTAGCTAATGAGACCTGAAATTTGTGGGATTTGAACACTAACATTGGAAGATTAGGCCTTATGATTTGGAGACCTTTGAGTGGGGATTTGAAGGGCCATTTAAGGTCCGATTGTGATGTTCTTGGTATGTATGGACTCGTGGGAAGATAAGGATCTTGTGAAGTAATTTTTATCGAATTCCAAGATGTGGGTGTGATGACCCAAAAGGTCATCCTAAGTAATTCCAGCTAAATATGTGTTTCGAGGCCTCGAAAGCCTCCGTTAATCTCACCTCGATATACGTGCACAGCCCGGGCAGGTAGTCGGGAAGCTTCCATGTGAAAATTGGATAAAAATGGGATTTTTGAATTGAATAATTGAATAAAGTTGACTTTGGTCAACATTTTTGGTAAATGGATCCGGACCCGTGGTGTGACGGTCCCGGAGGGTCCGTAGGAAAATATGGGACTTGGGCGTATGCCCGGAATCGAATTCCGAGGTCCCAAGCCCGAGAAATGAATTTTTAAAGAAAATTGTTTTCTGAAAATAATAAAGGATTGTGAAAGTGAATAATTATGTGAAAACTTGTTACCGGGCCCGTGTTATGGTTCCGGAGCTCGGAACAGGTTTATTATAAGTTGTTAGTCCTATCTGTGAGATTTGGTGTAAAACGGGTTTGATTTGATTGGTTTCGGATCCAAGTGAGGAAAAATGGAGTTAATGAACTTGTGAGATTTCTAAAGGATTTGAAATTTGGCTTGAGAGGTGATTTTATGTTCCCGAGGTCCGAATGAAATTCCGAGACCGGGAATAGTTCCGTTGTGTCGTTCATAACTTATCTGCAAAATTTGAAGTCATTCCGAGTTGTTTAGGCCGGTTCGACGCGTTGAAGTGAATTCTAGAATATCAAAGTTCTTAAGTTTTGAATTCAGGGGTTTTGGAGGGTGATTTTGAGTTTTAGCGTTGTGCTGAGTGTTCCGTGGGCTCGAGCAAGTCCGTCTAATGATTTGGGACTTGTTGGTATTTTTGGACGGAGGCTCGGGTGGGCCCAGGTGCCTCCCGGACCCCGCGCGAGGCCAAAAACCAACAAAAACCACTGCTGGTGCACAACAACTGGTGAGACCGCAGGTGCGGTTGCTCAGCCACAGGTGCGAGACCGCCCCTGCGGTCCCAGCCTCGCAGGTGCAATCCCCATCCCCCTTGCTCAAAGTCCGCAGGCGCGTGACCGCAGGTGCGGTCCAGGCCATCGCAGGTGCGACCTTTCCGCA
>MDKH01042286.1:0-10621 GCA_005239495.1 Nicotiana undulata
GGCCTGGAAGCCTCCTCACATCACTCATAAGTCCTGGAAGCCTCCTCACATAACTCAGTCAGAAACTTTCAATTAGCCCTTAGGCCATTAACAAACCGGGTTCTCGACCCAAAACAGTGTTTTATTTTTTTTTCAATAAATAGTATCAAAATACTCTGAGTGTCAAAACCATTTATCAGGAAAAGACTGAGTGTAGTTCACAACATATCAAGTGAGGAAAACACAGTAAAACAGTCTCCCAAGGGGTAAACAGATCGGCACTAGGCCCCAAACACGGCTTACAGCCCAAAACATATCATAATATATAAATACTAATTAAGCATAAGCTTAAAAATCGGTTTAGAAACTCAATGGTCGCCTAAATACGGAGATATTTCCAAAGTTTCAATCTTTCCAGTTCAAAACCCGTAAAAGGGTGCATAGTCCGGGGTTTCATACCCTCAGGACAGGATTTCAAGACATTACTTACCTCAAAACTAGCCCGGAATTATTCCGCAACACGCTTGCCTCTCGAATCAACCTCCGAAGGCTCCAAATCTACCAAGTTCAGATTTTTATCATCAACATATGCTTAAGGAATAAATTCCAATTGAAAAATATCGAATTTAACTCAAAAATCCGAAACCGGTCAAAACCCGACCCCCGGGCCCGCGTCCCGAAACTCAGAAATTTTTACAGAAAAGTGTTCTTCATCTTCCCACGAGTCCGTACATATAAAGAACACCAAAATCGGAGTCCGTTTGACCCCTCAAATCGACCCTTGAAGGTCTCATAATCTCTACTGTTTTCATGAATTAAAAACTGGGATTATGGTCTATAATCACCCATAAACGAGTTTTAATGACTAGAACACTTACCTCAATGAAGAACAAGGATTTCTCTCTTCAAAATCGCCCCCAAGAGCTCTTTTCCGTACAACAATGGTGTAAAAAGGGGTATAGGTCGCGGAGGAAATATTTAAATATGCCCAGTGATTCCTTCACCGCGATCGCATCCTTGCCCCTGCGATCGCATAGTGTTACGTCCTTTGACTTCCGCGATCGCAGCCTTAAGCACGCGATCGCGCTTCACCCTCACACAACCTCACGCGATCGCGAACTCCACTACGCGATCTCACTTCACACCCCGCTCAACTCACGCGATCGTGACCTCCTCCATGCGATCGCGAAGAACAAAAATCTGCCCTTCCTCAGCTAACCCTACGCAATCGCGATCAAGTCCACTCGATCGCACTGCTTAAGCCACTTATCATACGCGATCGCGGACCATTCCTCGCGATCGCAGTGAACAAATTTCAGCTGCATAAACACCAAAAAACCAGCAGTGTTTTTAAGTCCAAAAATGCCCGTTAACCATCCGAAATCAATCCCGAGCCCCTCGGGACCCCAACCAAATATACCAACACATCCCATAACATCATTCAAACTTAGTTGCACTCTCAAAATACCAAAACTAACATCAAAACACCAAATTTACATCGGATTCAAGCCTAAGAACTTTGAAATTTCTAAAATTCACCAATGATGGCGAAACTATCCAAATCAACTTCGTTTGACCTGAAATTTCGCAGACAAGTCCAAAATGACATTACGAACTTGTTCCAACTGTCAGAATTCCGTTCCGACCCCGATAGCCTATTTTCCACTGTCGTCCGGAAATCGCCAATAACTAACTTCCGCCAATTCAAGCTTAATTCTACACCGGACATCACAAATTTATTCTGAACACACTCCTAAGTCCCAAATCACCTAACAAAGTTATCCGAGCCATAAAATCCGCATTTCGAGGTCGTTTACCAATAAGTCAACCCTATGTTGACTTTTCCCATTTTAAGGCTATTCTTAAGGGCTAAGTGCCTGAATTCTCATTTAACCATTCCGATTTCAAGCCTATCAACTCTAACACATTAATAGTAGAATAACCAATCTATAATAAGTCAATAACAATAATTATACTGCAGGTTTCACGTAACGACAGACCGGGTCGTTACACTTTGACCCTGGTACGATATCTTTCCCAAATCGCGTGCAATGGCTCATTCGACTCTTGCTTGAAAGCTAGAATTCCAGCCCTTAGTGCAGCCATGTGCCCTGGAGAGAAGAATTTTGCAATGAACTTCTCGGCCAACACATCCGAAGTGTTGATGGACTGATTGGGCAATCTCTATAACCAGTCCAAAGCCTTTCCCCCTAGAGAAAAGGGAAATAGCCTCAATCGCAATGCATCCTCAGAAACATTTGTTTGCTTGCTCCCCCAACAAGTATCGACGAACCCCTTAAGATGCTTGTAGTCATTTTGGTGTAGAGCTCCGGTGAACAAACCTCGTTGCTCAAGCAGTGTAAGCATCACGAAAAATAACGCTAACTCAATTACAAACAAGCCCTAAATTAAATACTCATCAAATACCCACACTAAGGTTGGGTCACAACCCTAGCTAAAAGTTTAGCTACTCATGAAAAATACAGAAATTAAAGAAGAGATAAAGATAGAATCCATAATATTTGATTATGGGATGAAAATCTAGTGTTTGGAAACAAATCTAGTACAAAATTACTAAAAGCAATAGAAGAAAATGGGACAGGTGCTGTTACAAAACAAAACTTTACCTAAAAATGATAAAAAGTTTGATTTATAATAAGCTGAAAATATCTGACAAAAATGCCCCTGCGGAAGTTGTGCGGCCGCATAATTCTGAGTGCGACCGCACACATAGCTTGAGCTGGGATCTGGACTTTTGTCTGCGGACCGCACAAAAGTGAGTGTGACCGCACCTTTGGCTTCTGCGGCCGCACAAAAATCGTGCGGACCGCATATCTTCAATTAGTATTCTCTGAATCTCTTTTTATGTGATCCGCGTAATAGTGATTGTGGCCGAACACTGGCTTCTGCGGCCGCACAGCTTCAACTCGAGGTTCTCTGAATCTACTCCTCTGATGTCCGCATAATGGTGAATGATTGTGCGGCCCGCACAACTTTAGTTCTATGAATTCCTAAGTCTATGAACCTCTATTCTGCGGCCGCACTAGAATTATGCAGTCCGCACACTCTGAAGCTGAATTTGACAAGGTTCCTTCATTGTTTGCGGTCCGCAGTCTAAGCATTTTTTCCTTGTTTTTTCCTTGTCCAATTTTGATTCCTTTCTGAGTTGATTTTTACTTTTTGGCGTGTTTCATTAGTTCTTGGGATACCTTTAAGATTTAATAGCTAAAACTCAAGTAAAATAGGGCAAATAAGCGGTCAAAAATCCTACTTATCAAGTGTCAAGGCCGTTCAGAGGCTAAGAGGGTGTATAGCTGATCACGCCCAACTTTAGTCCTTAAAGGATAAACAGTCCCTGCAAATATAATTCGGTCTATAAGTCCGGAGTCGAGTCCCACAGAGAACTAAGGTGTCGCTATAACTGTTCAGTATCACTAAGAAACACAAGTCCAAATAATTTCCTAATTATTGAGATTATAATATTTATTTATAACTAATTAATTAACAACTATTATAAAGAAGTAAAATTATCAACTAACAAGGATAAAATTTGAGACAATACTACGGAAGGTCTAGAGTTATGATTTCCCCAAATGTTGGAATCCTTCCCGCTATGTTCCCTACAATTTCGCCTATGTATCTACTTATCTTGAGCACTTTAGGTGTCGTAATTTTCTCTCGAGAAACTACAATAATTTACTAGACATATTCTCTCGAACTACGCTAGTTGGCTTTACCTAACCGCTCATTATGACCACGTCAAGGCTTTATTATTTCTAAACCTACCTTTAAACCCGCTGTATTGATTTCTCACATCCGTTAGGAGTGACGTTGTTCAACAACCACCTAAATATGTATCCTTTCTCAAGCAACACATAATAAATAGGCACAGTCAATCGATGGCCATTCAATCAACAACAATAAATAAGTAGTTGAACAAGTAGAGAAATTCAACGGCTCAATTATATAAAAACATAACAATAATTTATCTTACAAAAGGTTCCATCAAAACCCTAGATAACAAATTAGCTATTCATAATAGTATGTAAAAATACAATACTAAAAGTCATAACCAACAATGGAAAATAGGAAGAGGAAGGAAAAACTCGTAGAAGAATTCTCCGCCTTGCTCCTATTGGGTCTCTGCCTTCTTAGGTCGAATCTGTGTCAAAAG
Organism: Nicotiana undulata; assembly: GCA_005239495.1. Classification (NCBI taxonomy): domain Eukaryota; kingdom Viridiplantae; phylum Streptophyta; class Magnoliopsida; order Solanales; family Solanaceae; genus Nicotiana; species Nicotiana undulata. The sequence continues at coordinate 4,154 of MDKH01042286.1, forward strand.
TATGTCCAAAGACCTCAAAATACCATTTTTCCATGTATATATACCAAGTAGTGTCGGGCCCAAATAATTATACCTTCTTCTACGCGAAAAAGGATAATTTTCCTGGTCTGGGCGTGGTCATTACCCAGTGTACTGCCTCAGTCCGCGTCAGGTCCGCGGTCGCGTTTTTTACCACATTTTTCACCCTATTCCGTTTAGAATTTGGAAAAACGTAAAACATGAAAGTTGTATTCCTTTGGGTTTTCTTTCCAACCATATATTATAAAGCCCAAATGAAGTTCGGAGAAAAGAGTTATGTCTATTTTACTAGACAGTGCGCAATATGCCTACTCGAGTCTTCGTTTGTTCTTAACTATCAAATTTGACCCCTGAACACGATCACAGCTTAATTCCTTGGGCTTTTACTGAGATTTCAAAACTCCAAATCACTTGAATTCATTCCATAACATCTATATAGCTCGGAATCACTCCTACAAGGCAAAAAAACACACAATTAGTGCAAAACACTAGTGATTAAAGCTCAAACTCAATTGAAGTGCAGTAAATTACAGTGTAATTAAGCGACTAAAATACGTAATTATAGCCTATCATCAACAACCGCCTTGGGCCTGTTCATATCGAGGTCCTCAGACAAATGTTATTGGTTCTTCTCACTATGGAAGAAAAAAATAACTTTTCTTGGACCCCGGAGTGCTAACAAGCTTTGGAAGAACTCAAACGATAACTTTCGAGTCCACCCCTGCTCCATACTCCGAAAGCGGATGAGCAGTTGTACTTTTACTTGGCGGTATCCGAGGTGACGATAAGTGGAGTCTTAGTCCGGGAAGAGGAAGGTACGCAATTTCTTATTTACTATGTTAGTAGAACTCTAGGCGAGGCCAAAACAAGGTATTCTTACCTGGAAAAATTGGCGCTCGCTTTGCTAAGCGCCTCTAGAAAGTTAAAACCATATTTTCAGTGCCACTCCATATGTGTCATAATCTCTTACCCACTCCGGAACATCATGCATAAACTCGTGCTCTCGTGCCGGTTGGCCGGACGGGCAGTCGAAATTAGCGGGTACGATATCGAATATCGACCCCGAATTGCTATCAAATCACAAATTTTGGCATATTTCGTGGCCGAAAGTGACGTTCAGCAATACTCTTGGAATAAGAAATTCATTATAGAACCTTTCACCAAAGAGGCAATCCCTTTGGCAATCCCGTTGGGAATGGTGATAAGCTTCTCGTTGTAGTTTTACAACCTCGTGCTCTCAAGCAAGTCTACACTACTTATGATCTGGTTACAAAAAAGATAGACTATTTTCATGTGCCAAAGGATGAAGAGTTTGCTTCGTTTATGTCAGTGCGTGGATGCTATTTCGACAGATCGGAACTTGAAGATGGATATGGGAAATACTGAAACAAGTTTGTGACTACTATTATACTATATTATAATTTCCTTTGAATAGAGCGATGATGCTACTAAGTACTGATTTATGTTCCATTTTGTTGTTTACTTTGGTTTATTTTCTCTATCTTTGATTAATTAGTCTTACTGTGCTTCAAATATAAATCCCACAACACCTTATAAATAAGTCCTCCACATCTACTAGAATTGGAAGGAAGAAAAAACATTTCATATTCTATTCCGTACAAGTTGTGAATTGATAATGACATGATTTCCTTCTGGTAAAACTTACATATTTGCATCCCCCGTTTCTCTGTTTTGTCTGAGGTGCTAATTTAGCCTGCTTCAAGAATTGCCCATCAGTTTCAAACTCTACTTCTGCTGCATGTGTTAAATTCTCCAAAATTGTTTCTGAAGCTTTTTGAAATGATTATTCAGCTAGTTGGCCATTTGTGTAATTTGTTTAGTAAATAATGTTGTGATAGAAGTGACAAGGATAGAAATTTCGTCGACTATTTAAGTGATACGCGATGAGTGAATAATTTGGGACAAGGATAGAAATATTTAAACTTTCTAAAGGATATGTTAATGTAATTATGTTTTTTTAAGACTTTTTTGCTTTTCTAATGGAAGAGACTGGTATAAGTATCATTTTTCGTTTTCTTCCAAAAATGTGAAAAAGAATCATCTAAGTGTGAATAAATTCATTACATGTTTTTACTATAAATAGCAAAAGTCAGTGAATAAGAGTCTGGTAACTCCAAGTCCAAACTCTGATAAGTATGATAGACATTGGAGTTAATTTTATCCATGGTTATTGAACTTTTGGGTTTGCTATTCAAAAGTCACTTTTCTTTTTTTGTTACGTAAAAATCATTTAACTTTGTATTCATTACGCAAAAGTCTTTTTTCTTTGTTACACAAAAATTATTTTACTTTCAACTAGTTATCACAAAAGTCACATTTTTACTTGAAAAGTTATTATGCCTTTGTATTATATAAACTTTCATTTTTATGTAATACCTTTTGTATCATATACTATTATAATATATTTTTACCTATGTATTTTATTTATAAATAAAATAACTTAATATTATTTTATTTATTATTTTTATTATATATTTATATATTTAATTTTTCGTAACGTTAATTTTCAAGATATGTTAGTAGCGTTATTAAATTTGTCAGTAACTTTAATATATATTAGCAGAGAAATAAACCGGCGAGTATATTTCCGTGAGAAAATTCGTAGGTAAACAAACAAAGAAAATGAGGAAAAAATCATATGTTAATATAAAGGAAAATCCCTAGGTAGCTCTACATGCGAATTTAGTTGGGGATTTACCTGGGCAATTGGTTATTTGGAAAATTACACTACTAGAAATTCGGAAGAAACCGACAAAAGTTGGTCGGTAATGGCCAATAACCATCCAAAACGCGACCATTAACGTGTAGTCAGTATTTTGAAGGTCGCAAAGACATACCGACCAACCTTGGTCGGTCAATTAAATTCGAAAAAAAAAAAAAGAATTACTGAAAAAAAGTTGTGTTATAACGCTACTAATATATCTTGAAAATTAATGTTAAGAAAAATTAAATACTCGAATATATTAAAAAAATAATAAATAAAATAATATTAAGTTATTTATTTATAAATAAAATACGTAGGCAAAAATATATTATATAGTAGTATATAATATAGAAGGTATTACATAAATTAAAAAATCTTCTTAGTTAAGAAGGAATATACTCTCTCTGTCTCTTCCTCGTTGGTATCGAAGACAGTCGGCGTTGATTACGATGAGCCACCCTATCATCAACTCCGATGGGACCCCGCCTTGTCTCATCCCCTAAAACCTCCCGACATTCCCTATGATATTCAGCATGGGGAACAATCAGTCCACATCCCCATTTTCAAAAAAAAAACTTCTCTCCATTGAATCAATAGTGGACATAAATCTTTTAAATCAAGAACTCCCCTCATCTCCCATTAACTCAAAGCTCCATTTATCTCATGAGTCCGCTCAACCAGGATTAATGGCACTTGATACCCCCTCAACCAGTGTACAAATTTTCACTGAAACTAATCAAAAAACTTCCACCTCCATAGCTAACAGAATAAAAGAAATTACTCTAACAACGAAGGACAGAAATAGAATGTACACACCTTGAAAATACTCCGTAATTGTTAAATTAATGGGTAAGAGAATTCAACACCAATACCTCAATGAAAAAACTAGATTATGGAAACCCAGTGAAACTTCTCCCCTAATCGATTTAGGCCATGACTTTTTCATCGTCAAATTTTTCAAAGAAGAAAATATGAGTATATCACTCCAGAATGGTTCATGGTTCATCAATAGACATTTCCTCTCAACAAGACAGTGGGAGCCAAACTTTGTGGCAGATAAGGCAAAACAAATTCATACAGCAATATGGGTACGCCTACCACAACTCCCAACTGAATTTTACGAAGGTTTAATTTTAAAAATATTGGGAACTCTATAGGGAGGCTACTCAAAATTGACGCATGCACCAGTTCCACTCTTAGAGTCAAATACGCACGTCTTTGCGTAGAATTACCTCTAAATCAACCAGTGCAGCAAAGTATACTAATTGGCTCTCATCTCCAAAAATCTAGTCTATGAAGGTATTAATTTCCTATGCAAAAATTGTGGCTATTTGGGACATATAGTTACCTCATGCTCCCTCACTTCACTAAGATCAGAGAAACCTCAACAATCAGTGACCCAAGCACCAACTAAAGGATCTAATATCACATCTGCACCCCCACCCCACCCCACCCCCCCACCCCTCCCATCGAAGGAGCAATGGCAAGTGGTGTCATTCACAAGGCGGAGAAATCAACGTCCAAGAGATCCTACTGAAATTAAGCAAAATAATTCTCAGCAAAACAGTATGGTACTAGGTAACAGTATAGATGTTAAAATCTATGATGCAGCAAAAGGTAAGTACCTCAACTCTCAAAAACTAATTTACAAAGCATTAAATGCACCTACTACTTCTACCATAAATGAACCTAATAACATCAGAAAAGGAATCCTTCCTACAACAAAGGATGGTAGTGTAATGCCTACCCATAATAAATTTGATTCTCTAATTAATCAAGACCCTCCCTTCATTCCCTATGTTACACAATCCAACTCTTCCAATACCCAAATCCCTCTGCCGTTAAGCCCTAGGCATACCCCCACTCCCTCTAACCAAGCCAATCCTACGGTGCCAAGTGGCAACCCAAAACCATGCAAACTAAACCCTAAACCACTTGACACCTCGCATCCCCCTCTCTCCACGCAAACTTCCTCCCCCTCCTCTAGAGACCTAGAGCCCAATCGACACTTGGTGGAGGTTTCTAGCCAAATGGCAAATTCAACCAATCCACCAATCACAAATAATCCACTCCACCAATCCTCCCTATCCCCCATGCATGCAAAATCTTTAGAAAAAGATCTCCAATCATTTGCACCAGCTTTACACCCTTCCATATCCCCTATAACTCATCCCCCACACCAATATACTCGACCAAAGTCCCCTCCTACACTTTCACCTTCTCCGGTAACTCCAAATCCAGAAAGTAATAGAGAACTTCCCACCCTTTTCACCTCAAATACCCTTCCACCCGCCAACCTTTCTCTCCCCACCTCCGAATCCCCTCCAGGATCCCCAAAGCTGGATAGAGCAGGGTCTCTTAGGCCATGCAGCCTTCTTTCCAATGACGATCAATGGCCAGGAAGTATGGATTGTTCTCCAGAATCTGAACTTCCTAGCACAGTTAATTACAGAAGGAATGGCCCTAGCTATGGGGAACTACATCAACCACATGTGGGTGGAAAATTTCCTAGACCCAGTAGCCCCACACATAGCTCCTGCAATGCTCCACAACATGCAAGCACAATGGAGTCTATTACAATACTTCAATCCTCCCAACAACTTGGATCTACTATACCAACTCCCTTTCTTCACGCCAGTAAATCAAGTGACCAATCATCCCATTTTTTATCCATGGCAGCCCATTCCCCAACACCACCCAATCCCCATGGATTTTCACAACCAACAGTACCCTTCATTCGAACAAGAACAGGAAGATCCGAAAATGCAAGGGGAAATGATAGTGGAAGTAATAGCTCCACAGGTCAGGGGGTCATTCACCGAAATTTCAAGCCTCAGAGAAGCAACTCTCATGCCATTTCAAGAGTTGGAGGACAGAAAATACATTCTCTTATGTCCAGTGGCACTTTACAAATGCTCAATCTACATTGGCCCTCCTATTTTTCAAGCTACGGGAAACTTTATTAGTGGTTCTGAGCCCCTCCCGAGGGAAGTCAACTATCTCCTTCAAACAGGTCTAGGGAACAATCACCCCAACCTGAATCATCTATTAATGAATAGAACAATGAGTCTAGTTGTATGGAATATCTGTGGTGCTAACAACGATGAGTTCAAAAGGAACTTTAGGGAGATTCTTCACACTCACAGCACAGGAATGGTTTCCCTTTTAGAAACTAAAATGGTAGATCATGCACCCCTTAGTGTCACGACCCGTTTCCGGGTTGTGATGGCGCCTGTCTTGGAACCAGGCTAGCCAACCGTTACAACAATACTCAATTCATTTACTAGAGAAATTTACTCATCATTGGCTCAATTCGTAGAAATATGGATATTTTTAATCATTTAAAACAGTCTAACAAAAGAAATAAGCTCCAACTATCAACCTAGGATCTGGAGTCACGCAGTCATGAGCTACTAACATCAATACAACTAAGAATAATAATACTGAAGTTTTAAGTTTCCAATTTCTAATATAGAAGGGAAGAATAGGGAAAAGAGGGACGGGACAGCGAACGCCAGCTACTACCTCGTCGGCTATGAGAGAATAGCTACTATCACCGCTCCGCGTCAAATCTCGGTGCACCTGGATCTGCACACACAGTGTGCAGGTAAATAACGAAAGCAACCTACGGTCTGAGGAGGTAGTGAAGAACTCAACCTCCATAAATAACAATTCGAATAATGAATATATCAGAAATTAACCGAGAATATCAGTGACAATCATGT
>ML259060.1:1616-13379 GCA_005239495.1 Nicotiana undulata
CCAGTGTATACCTCGAAAGCTTTGGGTGGACTGAAGGTGACTCCCTCAATGCGGTCCACTGGGTTTAAATGCGTGATCTGCACAACATAAAGAAGTGTAGTGTAGTATCAGTACAACCGACCCCATGTACTGAGTAAGTGCCAAGCCTAACCTCGGCCGAAGTAGTGACGAGGCTAGACTTGACATTAACGATAACCTGTCCTATTCTACAGCAGGTAACAGGAAATAACACAAGGCAGGAGATAAACCGGCAAGTAGGGGATACGGGAGCAGTAAAGGGGGGACAAGTGAAATAAAGCAGTCACATCGACAGATAGAAGTGATCCAGAGAAACAATCCAACATAATCGACAACGAAACAATATAAATGTCAGAAAAGTAAACAATGCAAGGGAGGCATCTAATACAATAGCCTACGAAGCAAGTATAAATATCAGAAAAGTAAACAATGGCACGGCATCACCCTTCGTGCTTTTACTCTCTTCCTCACAATGCAATGTACAATGAATCATGGCACGGCATTTACCTTCGTGCTTATAATCAATAAAATCATGGCACGGCATTTACCTTCGTGCTTATAATCAATAAAATCATGGCACGGCATCACCCTTCGTGCTTTACACTCTTCCTCACTATGCAATGTAATCAAATATCATGGCACGGCATCACCCTTCGTGCTTTACACTCTTCCTCACCAAACAATGACAGATATAATGGCAAGGAGTACAACATAGTGGAAATATACAGTTCAAATCACCCGGCAAGGGGAAAACATCAATTAATAACTCAATAAATGCCCGGCAAGGGTCTCAGCTATAACCAATCACCTCAATTGTATACTTTACACTTGGATTCTCAATCGTATCAACACTTCTTAAGCTCAACAACCAATACTTTCAACAAGAATAAATTACCAAGTAGAGACAATCTCATAATATGATAAACATGGAAGAAATACTACAATTTCTATCAAAATAGACTCACGACCATGCTTGACACACACTGCATAGGTACTCGTCACCTCACCTATCCAATGAACATGATAATCACTTATCACATAGCAAATAATACCTATTCCCTCACCAAAGTTAGGCAAGACACTTACCTCGGTCCAAAGTATAGCAATCAACCCTCTAAGACCGCCTTTCCTTTTGAATTCAACTCCGGAACCACAATATCTAAGCATAATTAACTTAAGTGTATCAATAATAACTCAATAACACCATCCCATAGCCTAAATACACAATTCCTACCATTCTTTCAAAATTCCCAAAATTCGACCCCGGGCCCACGTGGTCTAAACTCGAGGTTCGGACTAAAACCCGTTTTCCCATTACCCCACGAGTTAAAATATATGATTTGTTTCAAGATTCGACCCCAAATTGAGGTTGAATCACCCAATTTTCCCAAAAACCTAATTCTACCCAAAACCCCCAATTTCTACTTGATTTTATGATTTTAGGCCTAGATTTCTAGTAATTATGGAAGGAAAAGGGAAGAAATTAATGTTAGAATCACTTACCCAAGTGTTTATGGAGGGAAGTTAGCTTGAGGATCGTCAATGGGGTTTGGAGAAGGAGAGAAGGGTGCAAAAATAAGAAATCCCGTAATGATATTCTGTTTTGGGTATTTTAATAACTGGGCAGAAATTACCCTTCGCGTTCGCGGGCCACTGGCCGCGTTCGCGAAGGGTCAGCTATCCTGACCTACGCGTTCGCGAGGACCAGGCCGCGTTCGCGTAGGTATGACTTCACAGACCTTCGCGTTCGCGATCCTATGGCCGCGTTCACGAAGAACAAAGTTGCCCAGCCCCTAGACCCCAACCTATCTCTATGCGTTCGCACCCCTTCCCAGTGCTCCGCGTTCGCGTAGAGACACTTCCCAGTGCTCCGCGTTCGCGTAGAGACACTTCCCAGTGCTCCGCGTTCGCGTCTCCCTCTACGCGTTCGCGTAGAGTATAAACCCAGGACTCAACATTTACCCTTCGCGTTCGCGGGCCCTTGGCCGCGTTCGCGAAGGGTATCACACCAGAAAACTGAAGAAACACCAGATTTTTCCAACTTTTTTACACTCCGTTAGCTACCCGAAACTCACCCGAGCTCTCGGGACTCAAAACCGAAAACACACACGCCTCCCAAACTATCATCAAAATCATCGAATTAAACCTCAAAACTCCTAGAAATTTCTTAAAACTTCATAAAGTTTAATTTTACTAATTTGATCCGAAATACGTCATTTCAAGTCCATTCTGCACCAAATTTCACAGATAACTCACATAACATATAATAAACCTGTTCTGGGCTCCAGAACTATAATACGGGCCCGGTAACACGGTGTTCACATAATAATTCATTTTCAAATTCCTTTATTATTTCCAGAAAATAATTTTTGTTTAAAAATTCATTTCTCGGGCTTGGGACCTCGGAATTCGCTTCCGTACATACGCCCAAGTCCCATATTTTCCTACGGACCGTCCAGGATCGTCACATCACGGGTCCGGGTCCGTCTACCAAAAAAAGTTGACCAAAGTCAACTTTATTCAATTATTCAAGTCAAAGTTCCATTTTTATCAAATTTTCACATCGAAGCTTCCCGGCTACATGCCCGGGCTGCGCACACATATCGATGTGAGATTAATGGAGGCTTTCGGGGCCTCGGAACACAAATTTAACTCGAATTACTTAGGATGACCTTTTGGGTCATCACATTGGATGGTCTTGAACATTTGTCCACGCTTACCCCAGAGATAGAACTTCAAGTTTAATAATTGTTGCCCCTCGCTTTTGACCTTGAAGTTATGCTCCTGGGGCAAACAAAGGTAAAAAATTTAAGACCATCGCAAAAAGTGTTATATTATGCAATTTGAACCTTGCAGGGAGCTATTTCAGTAAACACGGAAATGAAAAAATGATCCTCTATAGCCACTCAAAATTTTAACTCCCCATTAAGACAAAATGTCCCTTCGGCCGAAACATAATACATTTAATAACCCAAAATATCTATATTGTATATTTTTGCTTAATGACAGTTTATTTTGTATATTTATTGTATAATGACAGTCTATTTGTATATATTTTGTATAGTGTCAGTCTATTTTGTATATATTTTGTCTAGTGACAGTCTATTTAGTGTATTTTTTGTATAATGATAGTCTATTGTGTATAAATTATATAGTGATAGTTAATTTAGTATATTCTTGTATAGTGACAGTCTATATATATTTTGTTTAGTAATAGTCTATTTAGTATTTTTTTCGTATAATGACAGTCTATTTTGTATAGTGACACTATTTTTATATATTTTGTATAGTGATAGTATATTGTATATAAATTATACAGTAACAATCTATTTTGCATATTTTTTGTATAGTGCCAGCCTATTTTAATTTATATATATTTTGTATATTGACCGTCTATTTTATATCTCGAGCACTTTTATCTATCTAACGTGTATAGACTGTTATATGATGTATAAAAGTGTATATTTTATTCTTTTACCTTAACCTTATCTATCCAATGTGTATTGTCACGCCCCGAACCTAGGCCTGGACGTAACACGGCACTCGGTGCCTGACTACATGTGACCGAGCGAACCAACTGGCTGGCTGAATCAACATGTGATATCATAACATACTGAATGCGAAAGATAAACTAACACATGCTAATATACTGAAAGTCTGAATGATATAAATCAAAGTGCGAAAATACTAATACAATTCTGAAATATATTTGTAACCAAAATGGCTTAATATAAGAAGCCTGCGACTTTGTCTAGCTGTTACTCTAGTCTATGAAGCCTCTAATGAAGTAATGAAAACACTAACTGTCTAAAAATACTGAAGAGTGTAAGGTAATGATAATTCCCCGAGAGAACTGGGGATCACCAAATAGCTGGTACGAGAATCCTAGCGCTCTGAATCGTCAACCTGTAATTCATTACCTACATCGTGAGATGCAAGCTCCGGGCAAAAGGGACTTCAATACATTTGAATTGTACTGGTATGTAAAGAAACTGAAAGAAAGAATTATAAATGTTGAAGCAAAAACTAAGCTGATAACTGATAAATGAACAGATAGCTGATGAGTGAACTGATAACTTATAACTGATAAATAAAATGATAACTAATAACTGATAACTGAACTGATAGCTGATAACTGAATTGATAACTGATAAATGAACTGAAACAAGGAAGTAAGGATATGAATACTCCCTCTTCTGAATGATGAACAACCTGTTTATCTGAATATTAAACTGCGTCCTCAGGCCCAATATATATATGTGCACAAACTGCGGCCTCGGGCCCAAGTATACAAATACATAATTGCGACCTCAGGTCTAAAATGTATAAAGCATAAACTGCGGCCTCGGGCTCAAAGATGCATAAATCATATAAACTGCGGCCTCAGGCTTAAAGATGCATAAAGCATAAACTGCGGCCTCAGGCCCAAATACAGGTGTTCAACATTCAGGAATTTAAAATCAGGAACTGAGAATCATACTGCAATACATGATACTAAAATGCTGAATTACACTGAGTTACATAATAATGGAATACTGATTAGGACTAGACTTTGACTTGTATTCTTGAACAGATTATGAACCTTGAAACTTCAACTGTTTATGAATTGCTGAGTAAGCAATACTTAGACTCAGGGACATCAAACCCAAGTCTATATTGAATACGAACTGAGCTCACAACGTTCAGAATGAAAGTCATGAACGAGTTATGAAGCTAGAGAATAGAAGCTCTACAACTATTCAAGGAACTAGGCTAAACTATATTTCTGAGGCAAGTAGTAACGTCGTAAAAGAAATGTATTGTAGGAAGAATCAATAACATTCCAAAACATAGAGAGTTAGCCTCACATACCTTAATTTTCTGCTCTTGAGCGTAATATAATGTTTTCCAACCCTTTCAACTGTAATCCATATCAATGCAAGTCAAAGGGATTCCATATTAGCAACAATAGCCATGTTTTGGTCACTTGGGCATTTTATAAACACTTGGTTGCATAAAGCTTCATAGCCCTTATTAATGGTGTTTCTATACCCAATAACCCATTCTTTTGCTCCTAGATAAATTCTAGAGTCTCAAATAGTTATAATCTACATTATTCTTTATCACCCATAAGGTAAACAACACCCTTAACCAACAATCAATAATCAACAACCCAAACCTATAGTCGTTCATGTTTTTCTATCAAACCCATCAATTCATATCTCATGAACTAGAGTCTATAATCATTAATCCAATGCTAGAATCAATTAGAGGGTGAAGACATTACCTTTTTGAAGTTCAATCCCCTTGAATTTGAGTTCTAGGTTCCCTCTCTCAACAATGATGTCCAAATCGAATATCTAACAATATGGAGGATTTACCCATGTTAATAAGATGTTGGGGAATTGAAATAAACTTAAAATCACCATTAGAACTTACCTTGGATGGTGGAAGGGCCTTTAAGGAGTTAGGTTTTTGAGAGCTTTCCTTTCTAGAGCAAGTTTTTATGTTTTGGGGATGTGCGGGACGAAGTAAAGCTTTAAAATGACCCCCTCACTAGCTCCCCCGCGCACTTGGAGGTCCCAATCGCGCTACTGACCGCACTAAATGGCCAGAACACTGCCGCATTAGCGCGATCGCGCTACTAGGCGCGCATATTGTGTAGTGTTCTGTAAAACGGGCATAACGTTTGGCACAGAGATCCATTCGGGCTCCAAAATATACCTTTTGAAATCTATTTCAAAGGCCTACAACATTCATGCTTTGAGTGTCCCTGAATTCATTACACATTTCTATCAAACCCTTCAGGAAGATGGACCTTCTGCAAACTTAGTTGATTTTGTCGAATCTTATGCACCTCACTTTCCATCTTGATTTTGAAACAACTATTTTCACCCATAATCATCCCGATTGGATTTCATATGTCCAAAATATAACCTTACTACTCCTTTAACTCATTCATACCTAAGCCGAATGTATGGGGTATTACATTATCTCCCCCTTGAGATCATTCGTCCCCGAATGATTGTCCTGATTGTAACTTCTACTAACTCCGAAACTTAAATGGGTCTGGTGGAAACATGAACTTGCATTAATACTTGCATACTAAACTGAATGAATACATGATTGATGTACTCTTGAGATACTGAACTGAATGACTACTGCATTGACTGAATATTGGTCTGCCATGGATACATGAATACTGAACTAACATGGATATATGGATATCTCAGCTGGCATGAATATTTGAGTATTGAAATAACATCAATATTAGAGTACTAAGCTGGCAGGAATATCTAAGTATTGGACTGACATGAGTAGCTGAGTATTGAACTGACATGAGTATCTAAGTATTGAACTAACATGAGTATCTGAGTACTGAACTGACATGAGTATCTGAGTGTTGAACTTACATGAGTATCTGAGTGTTGAACTTACATGAGTATCTGAGTACTGGAAACTTGAATGTTATAACATGACACGTGAAATATTGGTTGTACCACTACTAATTCTGGTGGAAAAACACTAGGCTTTCTGCTGCTCGACTTTCACTTACTGATTATTCGGAAACTTGGCCATAAAGTTGGCGACATTCTTTTTCATGTTGTTCGACCAATAAATCTCCTTGGTCATGATGCATATTTTGGGAACTTGGATGGAAAGAATACCTGGAATTATGGGCTTCTAACATGATCTTCCCTCTTTAAGTCAATTTATGTCTGGAACACACAATTTGTCTTGGTACCTTAAAGTGCCATCATCTCCCCTTATTCAAAAGCCATCATCTTATACTGGTGAATCTCCTCTCTCAACTGCAACACATAGGGATCATCAAATTGTTTCTCCTCCTCTTCGACTACTAAGGGGGAACAAGTCATATTCTAGACAACAACTCTACTATCTTTGGAGTATGCAAATTGAACTCCTAGCTGGGCTAATCAGTGAACTTCTTTCACCAGAGTTCTCTTATCTACCTCAATCGTGAGTTATACTTCCCACACTTGATTATCTTCTTAAGCACTTCCTGAAAACACTTATAGTATTAATGTGAATTAAGACTTTGACATGTACTCTAAATTTTAGAGTCCCGTGCAATGGCACTACCCTCATAACACATAAATAGGCATGATTTTATAGCTTTTCCACGATCACTTAATCATCAATAACTAAGCTCGATGGTCATTCTACTCACTTTGTGTTTCTTACACATGCTAGACATAATCCCTATGGTAGTTATACATTTTTCCGTCATTACCAAACTGATTTTCTTTTTCATATCCAATGCTAATTATTCGAGTTTCATCTGGACTTACTAATGATTTTCGCATCAGCTCTTAGACTAAAGGTCTTATACTTGCGGATCTTTCCTCTTTTTGTTTTTGGAATCTAAATAACTTTCCTTATTGTCTGCAATCCTTTGCACTCTACGTCAATGACGACTCATCTCCCAACTTACTTCTGAGAAATCTTTTTTTTTTTTGAAAAACTAAATTATTCACATAACGGAAAGCTAATGTACACACAACTATCATACACAATCTTAATAATTTAACTCTTCTTACACTGTCAATCTTGGAGAAATCACATTTCGATAATTCCTAAAGGCTATTCTTCTATGGTTTGCTCTCTTATTGCTAGTTGATTGTTTTTCCCACTATCACTGTACTTCGGATTTAGCTTAAACTCTTTGGGTTCTAACTCACATTCGGTATTTCAATTTGTCATCCACTCACTAGAGTTAACCATGCTAAGTAAATCAAATTGTACCGCTACTAGCTTTGTTGAAAGTGCTAATTCACTGTATCTACTCAAACATACTTACTATTCTTTTACTCACCACCTGCTAGCGTAATGTGTTCATGTTCTTCTTGAATAACTAAAGTGAAGCGTAAGGTTATTTCTAACTTCCCTCACCATCTGACCCTATTCTACGGTCGCATACTTATTTTGTTTTTGAACTATGCACATGGATAACACTTAGAGAAAGTTCATCTGTATTAAACGAAGTTGGAATATCTAACCCCAAATTTTCTATACACTTCAAAATCATTTCCGACTATAAACAACTGGAGTAAACACTTAGTCACATAATCTAAGGAGGGACTGTCTTATCTTTTATCTCACGGTAACAACCACTTCTTATACAAATTTACTAACATGGAACCTTCCAATTCTGATTTGAATAAACCTAAACAACTTAAAATCATTCCTTGAAATTCAATATTGGCAGCTATGAGTTGTACGAAATCACATCTTTGTTAATAACAAATGTTTTTGGCCCCTAGGTATTACCCTTAGGCTCTTTTTTTGTCCAAAACTATAGTGACCGATGTTAGGGTCTGACATTTGAACTATCATCATCCAACATATGGATCCATTTCCAAGAATTAAAAGAAATTGTTCTCTGAAGTAAAAACATACGATTACCATACACAAACTTATTCTTTAGACTATACCCCCATCTAATAAATGACTTTACTGCACCATCCAGTGAGTCTTGGTCTTAATCTAGACCTAAAATATGCGAAGATTTCTCTATAACCACTGTTATTTACATTTTCTTTTAGCACCCATAGGAATCATTGTATACTCACCAGTCACTATTATTTTGATACACTAAAAATTGGAGATCTGGTAACGAATAACTGATAACTGGCATCCTGATCTTGCTAACTGAAAGATTGTATAACTGGTAATTGAGGTAAACTGTTGACCATAGAACATGATAACTACTTTTGTACTTTCTAATAAGGTTATGCTCTAATCTGTACTATATCCATTGCATCACACTTTCAACATCCTCTCAAGTCTCATTTGTTACTAACATGTGCTCCAAAACTATACCCCAATGGGAAATCATCCTCTCTAGAACGTTAGATTTTCTTGATCGACGCTTGGGTATAAGATACGTCAGGAATTCGATAGGAAGAGATGGTTACCTATTTCTCTCAGCTTCATGGCACGATCTAGAGTAGAAAAAAGTGAGACAACCCTAGATGTCTTGGTAGTTAACCATTTATATGAGTGGCTGGCACACACATATAAAGGAAACTCCACTAGACACGGCTTCGTAGACTCCCTAAGACTCTTGAACCTAATGCTCTGATACCAAGCTTTGTCGCGCCCCGAACCTGGGCCTGGACGTAACACGACACTCGGTGCCTGACTACATGTGACCGAGCGAACCAACTGGCTGGCTGAATCAACATGTGATATCATAACATACTGAATGCGGAAGATAAACTAACACATGCTGATATACTGAAAGTATGGATCATATAAATCAAAGTGCGAAAATACTAATACAATTCTGAAACATATTTGTAGCCAAAATGGCTTAATATAAGAAGCCTGCGACTCTGTCTAGCTGTTACTCTAGTTAATGAAGCATCTAATGAAGTATTGAAAACATTAACTGTCTAAAAATACTGAAGACTCTAAAGTAATGATAATGCCCCGAGAGAACTGGGATCACCAAATAGCTGGTACGAGAATCCTAGCGCTCTGAATCATCAACCTGTAAATCATTACATGCGTTGTGAGATGCAGGGCAAAAGGGACGGCAGTACATTTGAATTGTACTAGTATGTAAAGCAACTGAAAGAAAGAATTATAAATGCTGAAGCTGAAACTAAGCTGATAACTGAAATGATAACTGATAAATGAACTGATAGTTGATAACTGATAAATGAAATAATAACTAATAACTGATAATTGAACTGATAGCTAATAACTGAACTGATAACTGATAACTGATAAATGAACTGAAATAAGGAAGTAAGGATATGAATACTCCCTCTTCTGAATGATGAACAACATGTTTATCTGAATATTAAACTGCGGCCTCAGGCCCAATATATATATGGCACAAACTGCGGCCTCGGGCCCAAGTATAGGTATACATAACTGCGACCTCAGGTCCAAATATACATAAAGCATAAACTGCAGCCTCGGGCCTAAAGATGCATAAAGCATATAAACTGCGGCCTCAAGCCCAAAGATGCATAAAGCATAAACTAAGGCCTCAGGCCCAAATACAAGTGTTCAACATTCAAGAATTTAAAATCAGGAACTGAGAAACTGCAATACATGATACTGAAATGCTGAATTACACTGAGTTACATAATAATGGAATACTGAATAGGACTATATTGAGACTTGTATTCTTGAACTGATTATGAACACTGAAACTTCAACTGTTTATGAATTGCTGAGTAAGCTATACTGAGACTCAGGGACATCAAACCCAAGTCTATATTGAATACGAACTGAGCTCACAACGTTCAGAATGAAAGTCATGAACGAGTTATGAAGCTAGAGAATAGAGATCTACAACTATTCAAGGAACTAGGCTAAACTATATTTCTGAGGCAAGTAGTAACGTTGTAAAAGAAATGTATTGCAGGAAGAATCAATAACAGTCCAAAACATAGAGAGTTAGCCTCACATGCCTTAATTTTCTGCTCTTGAGCGTAATATAATATTTTCCAACCCTTTCAACTTTAATCTATATCAATGCAAGTCAAAGGGATTCCATATAAGCAACAATAGCCATGTTTTGGTCACTTGGGCATTTTATCAAACACTTGGTGGCATAAAGCTTCATAGCCCTTATTAATGGTGTTTCTATACCCAATAACCCATTCTTTTGCTCCTAGATAAATTCTAGAGTCTCAAATAGTTATAATCTACATTATTCTTTATCACNCTAAGACATTACCTTTTTGAAGTTCAATCCCCTTGAATTTGAGTTCTAGGTTCCCTCTCTCAACAATGATGTCCAAATCGAATATCTAATAATATGAAGGACTTACCCATGTTAATAAGATGTTGGGGAATTGAATAAACTTAGAATCACCATTAGAACTTACCTTGGATGGTGGAGGGGCCTTTAAGGAGTTAGGTTTTTGAGAGCTTTCCTTTCTAGAGCAAGTTTTTATGTTTTGGGGATGTGGGGGACGAAGTAGGGCTTTAAAATGAACCCCTCACTAGCTCCCCCGCGCACCTGGAGGTCCCAATCGCGCTACTGACCGCGCTAAATGGCCAGAACACTGCTTCATTAGCGCGATCGTGCTACTGGGCGCGCTACTAGGCGCGTATATTGTGTAGTGTTATGTAAAACGGGCATAACGTTTTGACAGAGATCCGTTCGGGATCCATAATATATAGTTTGAAAGCTATTTCAAAGGCCTACAACATTCATGCTTTGAGTGTCCCTGAATTTCTTACACATTTCTATCAAACCCTTCAGGAAGATGGACCTTCTGCAAACTTAGTTTATTTTGTCGAATCTTATGCACCTCACTTTCCATCTTGATTTTGAAACAACTATTTTCACCCATAATCATCCCGATAGGACTTCATATGTCCAAAATATAACCTTACTACTCCTTTAACTCATTCGTACCTAAGCCGAATGTATGGGGTATTACATTATCTCCCCCCTTGGGATCATTCGTCCCCGAATGATTGTCCTCATTGTAAATTCTACTAACTCCGACACTTAAATGGGTCTGGTGGAAACATGAACTTGCATTAATACTTGCATACTAAACTGAATGAATACATGATTGCAGTACTCTTGAGATACTAAACTGAATGACTACTGCATTGACTGATTATTGGTCTGCCATGGATACATGAATACTGAACTAACATGGATATATGGATATCTCAGTTGGCACGAATATTTGAGTATTGAAATAACATCAATATCAGAGTACTAAGCTGGCAGGAATATCTAAGTATTGGACTGACATGAGTAGC
>ML259062.1:319-25476 GCA_005239495.1 Nicotiana undulata
ATATACGGAATTCTCGCTTGGGCTGTGTTTTATAAGACTTGGGCTCAAAATATTGGCCCAGATCAGTGGCTATTTACTGGGCTACTCATTAAAGGATTTGGGCCTGGGAGTTGAAGGAAACGTAATTGGGCCAATCAGAAATGGATGGCCTGGAAATCAAAGGGGATACAAATGCAAGAGTAAAAATTATTGTTTTGGGCTAAGAGTGCAAGGCATATGCAGCAGTTATTTGGACTATTTTTAAGTTTGTTAGCTAGTTTTAGTAGATTTTCATTTTGCTATATCACTATTGGGCCTGACAAGCTCAATTTTGATACCAGATCTTATGTAGTCTCAAAGTTTATCGTCCTAGTTAGTAGGACAACATTCATGTTTTATATTTGCTATTATTATTAATAAAACGACTACTAGGTATCCAACCTAGTAGTTAAATTTGTAAAAAAAAAAAGGGGGAAAGGTGCAGATAACCTATAACCACTTATATTTCAAAGACTATAAGAACTTCACCATAAAAATCAAATACAGAGGAATGAGCCTTATGTTTCCAGCAAAAATATCGAAGGCTTAATGCATAACCGTGACTATTATAAATTATAACCATAACGAGTTTATATAGATTGTATATTCGAATGCCAAATTTGCAAGGTACCGTAAAATCGCCTATATAGTTGATAAGTTTGCTTTCAATGAAACACAAGATGTGATGGTAAAAAAATATTATTACTAAATTACCTTATAATTATCTAACATAGTATGTAAACGTTCAACACATATATTATATTTTAACTTCAATACCACACACAAGAGGGGGTGATTTCTGTGGTGTCCATTTTTTCGTGTGCACTGCTTCTAGAAGGTCCTGGTTCTTCTAAGTGTTACTTAACCTACTGTTGCTGAAATAGTAAATGCAAAAAGTAAAGAACACACGTATTTTTGCGTGGAAAATACCCGGCTCAAAAGGTTTAAAAATAACGACCTACTACTCGGTAGGATTTTTCCCCAACACTTCAGTAAATCACTAAGCCAAAACATCATTTACAAAACACCTTTGTAAGGCTAAGGATTAACACTAATCCCGTTGTGGCAACCAGCTTCTAACTATTGTGACAACTTCAAGTTAACTGTAACTTGAATACTCAAAGTACCTAATACAATTGCCTCTAGATAAAGCTAAAATGTACAATTCGAAAATCACCTACTACAATTGAACTAGAGTAAAAGACAGACACTTGGAACTGGTTCTTCTATCTGGATCATGTAGCTTCAGGTTCGCACACTTGAATCACACAAGAATTGCTTGCAAAATGCCTTGCTATATTGCTCTCAACTCACGTTTAACTTCTGCTTTTGTGCGTGCCTATAGAATGAGAACATCCTGCAATATATAGAGTTATAAAATCAAGAAACAAGTAGAGTTCTAATGTTACTCTTCCTTGGTAGAAGAGTTCTAGATGTTCTTAACTTCTAAATCCTCCCTTATCTTGGATAGTGTTATCTTTGAGTAAGGAGTCCTTCTTCTTATCAATTATGCAACTTTTTCGATCAGGATATATCAGATATATCAAGTTACGCTTATCTTCTTCACGTGCATCCCTTATGCTTGAATATGCATGTGCTTGTGTACACAGGGGATGGTGGTTCTTGCCTAAGCTTCCTTTGTCAATCTTCAAAACAAAACTTCACTTGGGCTAATAAATTCTCCCTTTTTGATGATAAAGTCTATGCTTTGTTATAAGCTTAGTCCCTATTTTAACTCAGCTCAGCATCAACACAATGTTAGAATATTTTACCTTTTTATCACTTATCATCAAGGACCTGGTTCATTAGGTTAAAACATCACTGTTCAAAGTGTAAGCACAACCTTTTTCCCCCTTTTGGCATCATAGAAAAGTTGCATAAATATGTAAGAGAACCAAATTTTAAAAATTACTCATGGCCACTAGGGATACTTCAAATGCAATCATGTATTAGTCATCATATATCAATGTAAGGATATTAGCCATCTAAGAAATATAAACAAAAGGTTAGAGCAAAAACCAGTGGATTCACCGATTGATAAGATCCTACCACAAAGCATAAGAAGAAATAAAAACATTGGAACATGAGCAAAAGAAACAAAAAATCCCGAACTGGGTCACTGGTTGATATACACTAGGCTAGGAGGCTTAAGGCTGGGAAAGACCAGGTTCTTGGTTTTTTTCTTGGAGTAATTTCAGCTTATCCTGAAGAATGCCATCATTCTTCTCATTTTCTTTTACCAGCTCAGCTCTGAGAGCATCTCTCTCAGTATCCACTTCTACCAACCTCTTCTTCAGCCTATCAATCTCAGCATCCTTAGCCCCACTCTCTTGCACCAGGGCTCACACTGTGCTATTCACTGCTATTGTTTTGGATGAACCAGGTTCTTTCGAAGTGGTTTGGACTTCATAGTCGCAACCAGTCAGAGTATTTACCACTAAATGATCCTTTCTTGTACCAACCTCCCATTTCTAGAAGGGTACCTTGAAATGTGCAAGTACAACCGTGAGAATAAAGCCATAGGGTATGGCATGAGTCTTGGTGCCATTTAGAACCTTATCAAGAAGTGTTATTATAAACCTAGGCCAATTGATTTTCCTCCCACTGTTCAAACATTCCATAAGGACCAAGTCAATGGATGTGGTAATGTGCCTCCTTTCCTGCCTAGGCAGCACACATTTGTTACAATTTCGAACAACATTTTGTGAAGTGGTTTCATCTCACTTTTGTAAATAGCCTTGGGATCGAGTTCTTCTTCATTGTCACCAAATTTCCTAGTAATGGAAAGGGCAGTAGGGAGATTCTCTAGACTTGGCCATTTTAGCTTCTTATAATCATTGTACCCTTTAACAGGTACATGCAAGATCTCTCCCAACTCTTTCTCATCAAAAGTTACGTCCACCCCCTTTACCACACTGGTGACCCTACCATCTTTTATCTCACAATTGGGCATAAACTCCACATATCAGTTCTGGTAAGCCTGCCATCCATATGAAGGACCATGTCCTTCTAGCCTTGCAACTGTAACTTCTCTAAAAAAACATCACCATTCCTTCCTCCTCCAAGTCCCTGAGGAGTCTGCCTTTCAAGATAGTCCTCTTTCCAAATTTGACCATCTTGTCTTTCTAAGTATCAGAATCATCTTCTTCTTCCTCACCACTCCATTCTTCTTCCTCCACAATTTTCACTTCTCTTTATTTCACAGCATACCTGTTTCTTTTAGCCAAAGTGGATGGTTCAGCGGACTTTGACTTTGAAACAGATTTCTTTGTAGAAGTCTTGTCTTTCTTAGCTTTAAGAGTCAGAACCTCCACTTCTTCTGTCTTATCTTCATCTCTAAGGATCATTCCCATCTCATCAATTTCAAAATCCGCAAGAGGCTCACCTAACTTCTTCTTTCCCTTAGCAGCAACTTTTCTTTTACTTTCTTCTATGGCTTTCTTTAGTTCAGCCTCACTTTACTTCTTTTGACTTCTTGTGACTCTTCTTCTTGAGGAAGGAATTTCAACAGGGATAGAAGAGGCAGCCTTCCTTTTCTTGTTTGCTCTAGCAGTGCCAGAGGTTTTAACTCCTGAACTTCCTTTCTTCTTTGGATTGTAACTTGCAGTCACCCTTTTTAGTAGGTCTGCGAAGGTTTCCCGTTCAGATGGAACAAGTTCATCTACATTTTTTACAAGTTAAACCAGCTCCTTAGTAGCTTCTCCAAACCCTCTTCACCCTGTTTTTCTCACAGTATCTTCTATTCCAGCAGATTCCTCACCCCAAACGACCATTGCACCTGATTCTTTAGTTAGACCAACAGGAGTGGTGTAACAACCTCACCGGTCGTTTTGAGATCCAGCACATCGTTTAGCAGTTAGGAGTCACGAACAACTTCATTACAGGTATATTGACTTGTGCATATGGTTGAAATTGAATTCAGGAAGATCGGAGTTGAATTTAAAGGAAGATTCTCATTTTAGAAGTCTTAAGTTGAAGACATCGAGTAAGGCTAGGATTTTGAGTAAACGGCCTCGGAATCAGGATCCGAAGGTTCCAGCAAGTTCGTATGATGATTTCAGACTTGGGTGTATGTCCGGAATGTGTTTTGGATAACCCGGGAGCAGTTCAGCGTATATTGTGGAAAGTCAGTATTTTAAGGAAATTTCCTAAGTTTGACTTGAAGTACATTTCAATGATACTGATGTCCGTTTGAGATCCCGATTCTAGGAATAGCTCCTTATGGTGATTCTGGAGTTGGGAGCGCGATCGGAAGTGAATTCAGATATCCGGAAGTCAATTTAAGGTCATTTGGCTAAAGATAGAAAACTGAAGGTTTTTGAAGAATTCGACCGGAAATGGAAATTTTGATATCGGGGTCGGAATGCGATTCTAGAAGTTGGAGCAGGTCCGTAATGTCGAATACGCCTTGCATGTAAAATTTGAGGTCAATAGGACGTGGTTTGATAGGTTTCGGCATCAAATGTGGAAGTTGGAATTTTCAAAGTTCATAAAGTTGAATTTTAGTACGATTCGTGATTTCGCCGTTGTTTAAGATGACTTGAAGCCCCGAGAAAGTTTTTGGGATGTTATAGGACTGAGTCGTGTGTTTGGAAGGGGTGCCGAGGGCCTCGGGTTTGTTTCAGGGTGGTTTCGGGGCATTTCTGGTTGAATTGATGTTGCTGGTTTTCTGGTGCTGATGGTGTTCTATGCGATCACAGCCTTTGCTTTGCGATCACAGAGAAGGAATTGAGGGGAAGTGATTTTTGGTCTGTGCGATCGAGGCCTCAGTGGTGTGATCGTGGAGAAGGATTTGGATGGATCTGGAAAAAGGCATGTGCGATCGCAGGCATGCTTGTGCGATCGCATAGAAACAATGCTCTGCTGCACTGACTCGACTTCGGAGGCTCATATCACAAAATCTATAAGGCATTTTGAGGTGATGTAAAAATGAAAGTTGTAGCCCTTTGTGTATAGTTTCTAGAAATTTAAACCATTTAGCATTTGGATTTGTGTACAAAACGATATGGCTGTTACACTACAGGATGTCCGGGAAGATGAAGAAGCAATTTGTGTTGCCTAGGGCTGACTTTGGCAGCTTATATCTAGAAATCTATAAGGATTTGGGAGATTACCCACAAACGAAAGTTATATATTTTGAAGTCTAGGTTTCAAAACATTAAACCATTTATCATTTGGAGTTTTGTTAAAAACGTTATGACTATTCTACTAGAGGCTGTCCGAGAGGCTGGGCATTTGTTCTCCGCGATCGCGAAGCTCTTTCCACGATCGCAAAGAGTAAATTTTGGGCTGGAAAATTGTACTCTGCAATCGCAAAGCATTTTTCCCGATCTACCGAGTAAATACTTGGGCAGAATATTTAAAAAACAGGATTTTGGCCATTTCATCAATTCCTTCACTTGGTTGGGGCGATTTTGGAGAATTTCAAAGGGTGATTTTCATCAAGCATCAAGAGGTAAGTGATTCCTTCTCATTTCCAAGTTAATCCAAGGTTTATACATGGGATTAAACATGAAAATAATTTGTGGAAAAATGAGTATTTTGAAGAAAACCTAGAAATTTGGAAATTTGGATTTTAGCCACGAATTGAACATGAATAATTGAGTAAAATGTGTAATTGAATTAATAAAGCTTCGGGTAGAGATCTTCTTCAAGAAATTTCGAGGTCCAGGCACGTGGGCCCGAGGGCATTTTGGTCATTTCATTGAGTCGGGCTGAGGAACTTTGTAATTTGAATTGGTTATGATCTATTGAGTATATTTTCATTGAATTATTGTTATTTGGATAGTTTGGGAGCGTGCACATCCATTTTTAGTCGTCGTAGAGGCTTGGAAGCCGGTGATGAATCTTCGGAGCTTGGTGAGTCTCCTTTCTAACCTCGTAAGAGGGAAATTGTCCCTCTAGGTAATCTTTTTTGCTATGTGATCGTGTTTGGGGGCTACGTACGCACCGAGTGACGAGAGTCCGTACGTAGTAGCTATTACTGCTTCGTCTGGGTAGTTAGGACACAACATGTTCATTTTTTTTTTCCTATTGTAGCATAGATATGACTTGTATTGTTGTGTGTTTGGTATTGTTGTCTTTAAACGTTGTGATACTTGGCTTGATTTAAGTGTGATAAGAGAATCACGGGATGGGATCGAGCCGTACGCCACGGCAGAGTGATGATTGATTATATTATGGGATCAGATCGTACGCCATGGCAGAGTGATGATTGATTATATTATGGGATCCGGCCGTACGCCATGACAGAATGATGATTGATTATATTATGGGATCGGTCCGTACGCCACGGCAGAGTGATGATTGATTATATTATGGGATCGGGTCGTACGCCATGACAGAGTGATGGTTGATTATATTATGGCATCGGGTCGTACGCCACAGCAGAGTGATAATTGATTATATTATGGGATCGGGACATACGCCACGACAGAGTGATAAGAAAGTATATTATGGGATCGGGTCATATGCCATGGCGAAGACTACAGGGTGGGATCGGGCCGTACGCCACGTCGGAGATTGAGACTTCATGGTGGGATCGGGTCGTACGCCACGGCGGAGATTGAGACTACAGGGTGGGATCGGGTCGTACGCCACGGCAGAGATTGAGACTACAGGGTGGGATTGGGCCGTACGCCACGGCGAAGATTTACAGGATGGGATCGGGCCGTACGCCACGACAGAGCGATGTGAGTGAGTACCATATGGGAGCGGGCCGTACGCCACAGCGGATACCAAACTTGATTGATTTGAGATTGTTATTTGTTGCCGGATATTGTTGTACTTGATTATTTTATTTACTTGCCTACAATTTTTCTTACATCCTGCTTACTTTATTACTGTTGGACCTTAGTGAGTATCAAGTCGACCTCTCGTCACTACTTCTTCGAGATTAGACGGGATACTCACTGGGTACATATATGTATATGTACTCATACTACACTTTCTGTGCATTTTGTTGCACAGGTACCTTTATAGTACAATGATCGATTTGGGGACTTATACGAGCTGCATTCATCCAGAGGCGTTTAACAGCTGCCGGAGTCTCCCTTTTGTGTACTTACATGCTATATCTATTGCCTTTGTCCATTTATTTCTCGGACAAGAGTTGTATAATTGTATAAATTCTTAGAAACTGCTCATGTACTTGTGTCACTGGGTTTTCAGGATGTGTTGAGTCTTGTTTTATTGAATTAAATAGATTTCTTGTCGTGTTTAATTTACAAAAAATTATTTATTTGATTATAAAATGCAATAAAGGCAATGATTTTGAAATTGTTAAACAGAAAGGTATTTCAACTGATTAAGGGGTTGGCTTTCCTGACAGTGGTGTCCGGCGCCATCACAATCCATAGGTTTTGGGTCGTAACAACATGGTATCAGAGCTCTAGGTTCCCGTATGTTTCACGAGTCATGAGCAAGTCTAGTAGAGTCCTGCGGATTGGTAAGGAGACGTCTGTACTTATCTTCGGGAGGCTACAGGGCTGTTAGGAGTACTTCCCTTCTTGATTCCTCATCGTGCGACTTCGTACCTTTAAGGCTTATGCCTATGTTTCTTCCTACTCAATCTTATACGTCGCGAAGCGCTTCCTATAATCGAGAGTTTGAGGAATTATAATGGGGCTACAGATGCGGTGCGTGATGTTCTTCATGCATAGTCGAATGGACTGTTGTTATCGCGCTGCAGAAGAATATGATGTTATTTCAGCTCAGTAGCTGTGTTTCTGAGATCCTTGAGGCTATGCTCGGATAGTGACGATGTTTTGATTGGTTATCGCGCGATGTTGATATGGCGGTAGAATGCTTGCCCATGTGTTGGGGGTGATGAATGGCTTGAAGGGAGGTCTTCTCAGAGTGTGGTTTCGAGATTTCGGTATTTTTAGTTCCGGTAGGGGAAAGGCATTTGGATTATGAATGGTCCAGTTTGGGTTGATAAAGTATCGAGGCTGGGTGTCATTGGGAAAGATGGAATATTCACCTGTGGTGTGGTCGCTGTTTGATCGAATAGAATATGTTAAATTTGCCGGTGTTATAGATCTTAGGTCGCATGGGGTTAGGGTGCTGTGAAGAGGTGTTGAGGAAGTGGTTGTCAGAGATCGTGATGTGTAGTGGTTCAGAATTGAACAGTTACTTTTAATGAAGGTGGCTCAAGGAAGATGATCTTCGTAAAGATTTAAAGTTGTGAGGATCTATCGGTTTAAGAGCTACAGAGAATGGTATTGAATTGAGGCAGCATGTGGGCACCATTTGACGGAGGAAGATATGTGAGAAGTGTTGAGCGGTGATGCTAATTCTAAAAGATCAGGGGTAAGGAGAGCAAGTCAGGTAACGCTTGAGGGAATAAGTTGGACCAAGTGGGAGAGCGGCAGCATAGTGGTGAATCAGAAAATGTAGTAGTGTAGTTAGTAGATGTCCAGGAAGAGCAGACAGATTGGTAAAGTTGGTAAATGGATACAGGCTTAGGATGGGGGTCTTGATATTGTAGAAAGTGAGAATCATAGCATAATGGTAGGTGTCAGTTGGCTAGTTTCCTCGGGTGGGTTGTCTTCTATGAGTAGGTTAGCAGTTGTAGGGTTGGTAAGTTCTGTGCGGAGTCCTGGTGGCTAGTCGGTAGGAGGTAGAATGTGTGAATGGTGTTAGAAAATTCAAATATTTAAGGGAGGCTAACAGGAGAATTCGGAAGAATTGGGTGGATTGGTGGGACAATGTCATGTCATCAAAGGTTAAAAGGATCACGATAGGGACAAGAGCGGTGCAAGAAGTAGCTTCAGGCTAAGTGGGGGAGTCCCACCACCTGCAGTTGGGTCGTGGGATTGTGCTCTCATGGGATTGCGGATTTGTTGGCGTATCGGCAAGATGTTACAACTAAGGGAAAGGAGTATAGCGATAATTGAGCGTGGCATTCGATAAATGTGTGCGAAGTTGGTCCTAGTGGACCAGGGTTAGGCTTTGGAAGACTAAGAATTCGTGCTTAAGGCATAGGAAAGTTGTAAGGGTAGCGACTCAGTCACATGCTCCGTTGAAAGGGTGTTCATGTGCTAGGAGAGCCTTGGGGTTGATTGTATTTGGGGCCAGTCGGAGTGGGTGACTCTCAGTAGTGGTCTTAATGAATTCGAAAGTTAGAGTATGCGGTGTTTAAGGGTTTCAGGCAACAGTATAATTAAGAAGCGAGCTTCTGCAGTATAGTCTCTAAGAGGAAGGAAGATGGCTGGAGGGTTCTATGTTATTTCAGCACACTGGATAGTATCAGAGGAGTGAGAGAATAGACTCTAGGAGGTTGTGAGACGAGTTGTGAAATTTAGGTAGCATGGTCTCGTGATTCAAGGTCACTCAATATGAGTGAGGGTTGAGTTGCTATGAGTTGAAAGAAGTTACTATTATCCTGAGGCAATTAAAGATGATTAAAAGAAGATGGATTGGTTAGCCATGATGGAACGGCGCATGTACGACAGTGATCAGTTCCTTCGGTATGATTGAGTACGTTTATGGTTTGTGCAGGTGTGTGTGGGGCTCGTCGACCGTCGTAATAGATTTCATTTGGAAGCATTCAAGTGCTATGGCCTGTCAGGTATAGGCGGATCCCGGAAGGTTTTTGGTGGTTCAGACCACTACTTAAGGATTTGCATGTATTGTGATTGTGAGAGCTCATTTGTGTGTTGGTATGGTTCTCATGAGTTGAAGCAAATAAAAGGTTTCTATATGTAATGAAATGTTTACCTTGTTAGTGGTTCAAGAGTTATGATGTAATTCCTATGCCATTCCTTATCGACACGTTGGGTGCAGTGAACAGTATGTAACGGGAAATAAGAATTTGAGATTTGCAGTTCGGTGTTGACAAGTGTGTCACGAGCTCAGAGGATCAAGAACAAGGGAGTTGAATGTCTAGAATAAACGGGAATTGTCTTCAGTGTCATCTGAGTTTGGTGGTTGGTGAACGAGGCTTTGTATCCTGGTTACGGGTCCTTGAATTATTTTACAGCCTTAGGATGGTCGGTGGTATGGACGTGCATACTTGTTGCCTTGTGTGGAAAGTCGTGGGAGTGTGACCACGGGAAGATTGTGTAAGCGTGACTTGTAGTCACCTGATTGATTGTAGATTTAGACTAAGTATGAGGAGTGTAATATTGCTTACTTGAGAATTTATGCCTGGAAGGCATTCGGTTCAGTTGGTTGTGGATTGTGGGGTGTTTATCTCGGCTATGATGTTTTTCCTCGTGTGTATAAGAAAAAGGAAGCGGGTTGTTTGGACCCAAGTAAGGCTATCAACCTAGTTCAATGCGAGCAGAATCGGCTTGAAGTGAGTGAATGGACTTAAACAAGATTTTGGGCTTCATGCGAGTCAGAGGTGTTAATTTTAGTATGGCAATCCTCAAGGAGGGGTATTGGGATATCAGGTGTTGTCCCCTCTTCGTCGAATTCATGTGATATTGCGATTGTGCCGTGTGAGTTGTGAAACGACTTGGTAATTCTTATGTGTTGAGATTCCGCGTGGCGATGAGGTTAAGTGAGTAGAATTGCTCTTGATATTCAGACTATATATCTCACCTCAGTTGTGCTTGAGTTTTGTGGCATATGGCTCTATCAGTCTCCCCATAATGGTATTAAGCACTCAGCGTGCTTGGGACCGATGTCAGTAAATTGTAATAGTGAGCAATTCAGCTCTGAGTATATATCTCTTTATGTAAATTCTATGATGGGATCAGGTGGCACGCTGCCACAGGTATGTCATTGGGATCGGGTTGTGCGCCGCAACAGTGTGATGTTGAGCAAGACTCCTATAATGATTATTCTTGTGTTTTACTTCCTATTTCTCTGAGGAAAGTTCATATTTATAGCGTGAGTCGGGTAGTCCCTTCCTGATGTCGTTTCCTTATGTGTCGTGTTCGAATTGTGGCCTATTGGCGCGTTCTGGCATCGTGTGGGTCTGTTGGTTATGCCTGGGCTGATTGGTTATCTGAGCAATTCGTACTGGGTGAGACGAGAGTATAAATTTGGGATCAGTGTGATAGGACTATGCAAGTATATTACAGGACAATCACCATCATTGGTTGTAATCGGATGATGATCTTAGTCAGAAGGAAGGATTTCAATGTTTAGTTAACTCTGCAGTTGGTTAGGAATTTCTACACATTTCCTCCGGTGTGGTGGTATCGTCAGCGTTATAGCAAAATGTATGAATGTAACTTATAAGGTGCTTTGAGAGCATCAAAGTCGCAGAATTTTGGCTATTAAGATCCAGGGAGCGTCATTGTGGTTAGATAATAGATCAGACCAAGTATGGTGCTGATTCAGCAAGGGCCTGCAGTTGTGTTCTAGTGCCTCGTGTGGTAGTTGATTCGGTGTTCAAATGTTAGAAACAGGCCTGGCCTAGAATTTCCGATGTTAGAACTAAGTTTAGAGCTTATTGTATGAATAAAGGAGGATATATTCAGATTTGATCAAGCTTATGTGCTCAACCGGGTTGTGGTAGCACGGGCAGGTGCACGAGGTGTTAAACTGTGATTCTAGGTAATTCTGGGGCAGTTCCTAGCACGTTCGAGGACGAACGTCTGTTTAAGTAGGAAGAATGTAATGACCCGATCGGTCGTTTTGAGATCCAGCGCGTCGTTCAGCAGTTGGGAGTCACGAACAGCTTCATTTCAGGTATATTGACTTGTGCATATGGTCGGAATTGAAATTCAAAGATCGGAGTTGAATTTAAAGAAAGATTCTCATTTTAGAAGTCTTAAGTTGAAGAAATCGAGTAAGGCTGAGATTTTGAGTAAACGACCTCGGAATCAAAATCTGAAGGTTCCAGCAGGTTCGTATGATGATTTCGGACTTGGGCATATGTCTGGAACGGGTTTTGGATAACCCGGGAGCAGTTCCACGTATATTGTGGAAAGTCAGTATTTTAAGGAAATTTCCTATGTTTGACTTGAAGTACATTTCAATGATACTGATGTCTGTTTGGGATTTCGAGTCTGGGAATAGCTCCGTATGGTGATTCTGGAGTTGGGAGCAATCGGAAGTGAATTCGGATATCCGGAAGTCAATTTAAGGTCATTTGGCTAAAGATAGAAAACTGAAGGTTTTTGAAGAATTCGACCGGAAATGAAAATTTTGATATCGGGGTCGGAATGCGATTTCGGAAGTTGGAGCAGGTCCGTAATGTCGAATACGACTTGCCTGCAAAATTTGAGGTCAATCGGACGTGGTTTGATAGGTTTCGGCATCAAATGTGGAAGTTGGAATTTTCAAAGTTCATAAAGTTGAATTTTAGTACGATTCGTGATTTTGCCATTGTTTAAGATGATTTGAAGCCCAGATCAAGTTCGTGGGATGTAATGGGACTGATTCGTGTGTTTGGACAGGGTCCCGAGGGCCTCGGGTGTGTTTCGGGGTGGTTTTAGGGCATTTCGGGTTGAATTGTTGTTGTTGGTTTTCTAG
Source organism: Nicotiana undulata (assembly GCA_005239495.1). Classification (NCBI taxonomy): domain Eukaryota; kingdom Viridiplantae; phylum Streptophyta; class Magnoliopsida; order Solanales; family Solanaceae; genus Nicotiana; species Nicotiana undulata. Next base: position 12,770 of record ML259062.1, read on the forward strand.
TGCTGATGGTGTTCTATGCGATCGCAGCCTTTGCCTTGCGATCGCAGAGAAGGAATTTAGGGGCAGTGATTTTTGGTCTGTGCGATCGCGGCCTCAGTGGTGCGATCGCGGAGAAGGATTTGGAGGGAGCTGGAAAAAGGCGTGTGTGATCGCAGGCATGCTTGTGCGATCGCGTAGAAGAAATGCTCTGCTGCGCTGACTCGACTTCGGAGGCTCATATCACACAATATATAAGGCATTTTGAGGTGATGTAAAATGAAAGTTGTATCCCTTTGTGTCTAGTTTCTAGAAATGTAAACCATTTAGCATTTGAATTTGTGTACAAAACGATATGTCTGTTACACTACAGGGTGTCCGGGAAGATGAAGAAGCAATTTGTGTTGCACATGGCTGACTTTGGGAGATTATATTGAGAAATCTATACAGATTTGGGAGATGACCAACAAATGAAAGTTATGGATCTTGAGGTCTAGTTTTCAGAACTTTAAACCATTTGTCATTTGGAGTTTTGTGCAAAACGGTATGACTATTTTACTAAAGGCTGTCCGGGAGGCTGGGCATTTGTTCTCCACGATCGCGAAGCTCTTTCCGCGATCGCAAAGAGCAAATTTTGGGCTGGAAAATTGTATTCCGCGACCGCAAAGCATTTTCCGCGATCGCACTGAGTAAATACCTGGGCAGAATGTTTAAAAAAGGGATTTTGGCCATTTCATCAATTCCTTCACTTGGTTGGGGCGATTTTGGAGGATTTCAAAGGGTGATTTTCATCAAGCATCAAGAGGTAAGTGATTCCTTCTCATTTCCAAGTTAATCCAAGGTTTATACATGGTATTAAACATGGAAACAATTTGTGGAAAAATTAGTATTTTGAAGAAAACCTAGAAATTTGGAAATTTGGATTTTAGCCACGAATTGAACAAGAATAATTGAGTAAAATGTGTAATTGAATTAATAAAGTTTCGGGAAGAGATTTTCTTCAAGAATTTTCGAGGTCCGGGCACGTGGGCCCGAGGGCATTTTCGTCATTTCATTGAGCTGGGCTGAGGAACTTTGTAGTTTGAATTGGTTATGATCTATTGAGTATATTTTCATTGAATTATCGTTATTTGGATAGTTTGGGAGCGTGCACATCCATTTTAGTCGTCGTAGAGGATTGGAAGCCGGTGATGAATCTTCGGAGCGAGGTGAGTCTCCTTTCTAACCTCGTAAGAGGGAAATTTTCTCTTTAGGTAACCTTGTTTGCTATGTGATCTTGTTTGGGGTCTACGTATGCACCGAGTGACGAGAGTCCGTACGTAGTGGCTATTACTGCTTCGTCCGGGTAGTTAGGACACATCATATTCATTGTTATTTTCCGTGTTGTAGCATAGATATGACTTGTATACTTGTGTGATTGGTATTGTTGTCTTTAAACATTGTGATACTTGGCTTGATTTAAGTGTGATAAGAGAATCACGGGATGGGATCGGGCCGTACGCCACGGCAGAGTGATGATTGATTCTATTATGGGGTCGGGTCGTACGCCACGGCAGAGTGGTGATTGATTATATTATGGGATCGGGCCATACGCCACGGCAGAGTGATGATTGATTATATTATGGGATCGGGTTGTACGCCACGACAGAGTGATGAGAGAGTATATTATGGGATCAGGTCGTACGCCACGGCGAAGACTATAGGGTGGGATCGGGCCGTACGTCACGGCGGAGATTGAGACTACATGGTGGGATCGGGTCGTATGCCACGGTGGAGATTGAGACTACAGGGTGGGATCGGGCCGTATGCCATGGTGGAGATTGAGACTACAGGGTGGGATCGGGCCGTACGCCACGACAAAGATTTACAGGATGGGATCGGGCCGTACGCCACGACGGAGCAATGTGAGTGAGTACCATATGGGAGCGGGCCGTACGCCACGGCGGATACCAAACTTGTTTGATTTGAGATTGTTATTTGTTGCCGGATATTGATGTACTTGATTATTTGTTTTACTTGCCTACATTTATCCTTACATCCTGCTTACTTTATTACTGTTGGACCTTAGTGAGTATCGAGTCGACCTCTCGTCACTACTTCTTCGAGATTAGACGGGATACTCACTGGGTCATATATGTATATGTACTCATACTACACTTTCTGTGCATTTTGTTGCACAGGTACATTTATAGTACAACGATCAATTTGGGGACTTATACGGGCTGCATTCATCCAGAGGCGTTCCACAGCTGTCGGAGTCTCCCTTCTATGTACTTACATGTTATATCTATTGCCTTTGTCCCATTTTTTTCTCGGACAAGAGTTGTATAATTGTATAAATTCTTAGAAACTGCTCATGTATTTGTGTCACCGGGTTCTGGGGATGTGTTGAGTCTTGTTTTATTGAATTAAATAGATTTCCTGTTGTGTTTAATTTACAAAACTTTATTTATTTGATTATGAAATGCAATAAAGGCAACAATTTCAAAATTGTTAAACAAGAAGGTATTTCAACTTATTAAGGAGTTGGCTTTCCTGACAGTGGTGTCTGGCGCCATCACAACCCATAGGTTTTGGGTCGTGACAAGTGGGTGAAGAACCAACCACTCCATTTCCCTTTCCCTTCAAAATACTCCGTGCACCCTCACTCTCCTTTTCTTTTCCTTTTTCATTTTTACCGCAAACCCTTTCAGACTCAATAGTTTCAACACCTGCCAAAGATTCTACCAGCACAAACCTATTCTCCAAATTTGTAGCAACCTCAAAAATAGTTTCAGGAGTAACTTTAGGGCCATATGATACTTGTTCAGTCTCAGAAGGAACCGTGTCTTCCCCTAGTAGCAGATTTGAATGATTCATTAGATTTCTGGGTTCATCTTCCCTACCCGCTTTCAATTGTTCATTTATTTTCTTAATCTGCTCTCAACCAGTGACAACCTTGCGAGCCATCATTTTTACTCTTTTCTTAGAGGTTGGTGTGTTGAAATGGGTGATAGAAGGTGTGGAAGTGGTTCCTGTGGTGGTGATGAAGGAATCTCCGAGGTGTTCTCCATTTCTGTGCTTGGGTATGAAAGAAAAGAATTAGATTATGTTTGGAAGATGAGAGAAGATGGAGAGTATTTTGATGGCTTGAAAAGGTGAAGTGAAGAAGACACTAATCCTAATCAATTTAAAGAGGAGTGTTTAATGGGGTAACGACAACCTTTCAGAAGTCTAATCAAACTGAAATTCAGTTGATAGAATTCAAGGGTCGACCAAACTATATAGAGAACCAGGTTCTCTACTAGATTCCATAGATTACACACACAGCAGAAAGTAAATGACGCTGAGTGTTTTTACGTGGAAAATTCCCAGCTCACGGGATCAAAAACCATGACCTACCCTTGTAGGATTTCAACTTCACTACTGAGCAAAACATTTAGATTACAACCTATTGTAACCTAGGAATTAACTCCTTAATCCCTCACAACCTTGTAACACTCTTTTACAAGCCACTCTGTAATACCTCTATTACAAAGACTTTACAACTTGACTAACTCTAGCCAAGACGCAAACACGAGAATTTATGATTTACAAAAGAGTTTCCTACAAAATGCTTCTAAGTAAGCTAAGTAGGAATTAGAAGTAAGAACATTAACAAAGTTACAACTCTACTAAGGACATACAATCACTTGATATGGGGAACTGGTCCGTGACAGTGTTTGTTCTTTGTTCTTGATGCATTTAAGAATTGTTAACTGGATGATCAATCACCGTTGAAGTGCTTTAGTGGATTGTCTGAGTGTTCAAGTGATGTTTTGTGATTGGTTTAATGTTAATATAATATTGATGACATCACTTGAATGATGTAAGCAACTTGGGTACAAGGTCCTTTCCTAATGGAATTGACTATTGCAATGTTCAGTACTGTTGCATGTGCAGGCAGTGACTTTCCAGCTGTTGGAGAGTTGACCGGTACGATCATCAGGGGAACTAAAGTCCATCTATTCCCCTTGTTGATTCTTTAACTTCTGAAAGACTGACGAACATCTCCAGCTTAAGTCTGGTTATTTCCTATGCTTGAGAATGTGGACCGGATACGTATCAGGTTCCCTATCTGGTTCTTGACATTAAGTTTGTTAGATCATCAAAACATAAAACAAGGTACTTATAACCTATCAATTTCCCCATTTTTGATGATGACAAACTTATAATTGAAAATCTCACCAAGAGCCAGAAACAACAAGACAGTGAACTAGAAAAGCCATTGATTTTCCCCCTGAATCTGTATTCCCCCTTAATTAGTGCACATCATTATTCAATTATGAATTATATTCTTCCCCCTTTTGGCTCATAAAAAGAAGAAAACTAAGTAAAAGCAAAAAAGAAGTCCAGTGTGGTTAACTCGTGCTACTTGTGTGCACACAAACATGATAGAAAATAGAGATAAAAGAGCAATTTTATACACAGCAAAACGGGAGAAGCTTCCATTAACCAATTTAGATTTTATAACGGGAGCAGGTTCAATGTTACCATACACAATTCAAAACAAACAAAACAAAAACAAGTACCAACAAGAAAAAGACATCATCAAAAATAGTCATAAGAGACGAACACTGGAAAACTTGACACTGAAGGAGACACTGCTTAAGGGGGAACTGGAGGAAGAGGGCTTAGAGGAGGGGGGGGGGGGGGAGGGTTTTGAGGAAAAGATCCATGCGAGCATTCGCAGACATTTTCTCATTGAGCAGTCTTTCTTTCAGGTCCTCTACTTGTATCTTGAGCTCAACATTCTCCTTAGTCAGGTGGGCAACTTCTGAGCTCTGAGAACTACAAGAACCAGGTGCCTCTTGAAGATGACTGAGCTGACTCTCAAGAATCGTGTTCCTTTCCTTTAACTTCCTGATCTCCTCTGTAGCATTATTCTGAGAATTTATTAGTTAAGACATAGTATAGGTGCTTCCAACTCCTCCGACCTTGTCAATACACTCACACTCTTCAAGAGTGGTCTTGGAGAAGGTTTTCTTCTTAGTGCCCACTTTGGCCTGTCCCAGAGGTACCTTGAAGAACTCGAAGACCTTGGTGAGAAGGAACCCAAAAGGTAGCCCATGGTTGCCATCCTTTAAGTTTGCCACTTTTTGCATATGCTCAATCATTATCCCAGGCAGATTAATGGTAGTGAAGCCATCCAAGGCTCCCATGAGAACCATGCCATCTTTGGAGGTAATGGATCTCCTCTCACCACTGGGAAGCAACACTTTGTTTACCATCTCAAACAGTAACTGATATACTGGAAGGAGTGCCTTCTTATGCACTCGTTCCCCCTGCTGGATTGCCTTGTCCTTAACTATGTCATTTGTGAAATTGGAAGAGCATGCGCCTTGGACTGATGACAACCCTTCAGTAGGCACACCCAGAATTGACCACAACAAGGCAGAGTGCATCACTATGTCAACCTCATTCACCAACACACATATGTGATCATCTTCAACTTTGAAGAAGTCGGCATAGAAGCTCCGCACTTCCTCCTCATACACTTTTGAAACAACATTTGTAAACAAATGAGTTCATTGTTGGAAATCACAAATTTCCACCAACGGTCGCATCCCAGCAAGCTCCAAAATGTTATGGGGAAATATGCGGCTCCACAGTACCTTTTAATTTCTGAATTTTACTTTCCCGAAACTCTAGGACTTTTCAACTTTTGCTTTCTTGGAGGAACCGGGTTCCTAATCAAACTCCACTTTTCTTATCACAGACTTGCAAATAGACTTTCCCTTCTCAATAAACTTTGGAGACACATGTTCACCAGAATCTTCCACCACTTTTGTTAGATCCCGTACCTTAATATTAAGAATTTGTCGTAGTAATCCATATGAGCTAAAAGGGATTAAGACCATTCACGAAATAAAAGAGGAACTATGTTATTATAAGACTCTGTAAGTTTAATAAAATTGATACCGTTGGATACATTTTGATATGGTATTTATTTTGAGTGGAACATTTATTGTAGAAATATGTTTAAAAGTATGATTTTATATAGTTATCAATATTAGTACTTTCGAAAATTCTTTAAATTATACACATAATATAAGAAAGTTTATGAAATTTCTTTATTGTAAAGATAAAATTTATTTTCTCACAAGAAATGAAGGCTATCTTTTTACTATTTTAAGAATTAAGCGTACGAGAATTTTTACTCTTTATAGGAGATTAGAAAAATTATAAGTTGAGAAAATATATGTATTTTTACATGGATATTTTAATAAAATAATAGTGTATGTATTTATTTTATATGGTACTACATGACCATGATAGTAAGTTATATAAAGTGTGTTAAGAGTGAGTAGTATTTTAACTAGTTTGAGATAATTAATAATTATGCGAATAATTAGTAATTATCTAAAATATCTAGGATAAGGCCACCATGTGGCATATTTTGCCTTAGCAAAATTTCTGACTCATGCATTAATTGATATATGTGGCGAGATTTGAGAATTTAGCAGGAACCAGGTAGAGGCTACACCAAAATTCAAGAGCGTACTGACATCCATCTAAAGAACTTATATCGAATAGCATCCTTTATGCGTTGATACTTATTTGCTTTAAGGTAGAGATATGACTAATAATTTTCATATCTTGGTGAAGTAGTTATGATAAACTGACCTTCAAGGGGCCATAGAAGATGCTATGTTCGTTGTAGCTCGGATGTAGGGCTACCATTGCAGGTACTTTGTCAAAATCATAGAATTCCATTGTTTTATCTGAGAAATCTTTTGCCGCCGAAAACCATGCTTTTTTCTTGTATTTCACCGCCAAACGTGATATGGAAGGCTCGGTCAAGCCTAAGCCTATGAATATAGAAAAACTTTTGCCAGCTTCTTCAATAAATTCACTAATAGCTGAGTCAAAATTGAGTGCGGCCCTTAATCATCTTAAAACGGGGTTCGTTGGAACTTTCTTGGCCATTTGTTTAGGATCTCTTGAGAAATACTTGGAAAACATTATACAAATTGAAGCACGATAATATGATTATGGTGTAGCAATATTAACGGGTATGTTAGGGTTATCTCTTCTTTCCTTTTTGACATGATCCAAGTAACGCTACGTAACTTTTCCGTAAGTGGTTCTACTCTTAGCAGTTAAGGATGTCTATATTATTTATTCATGTAAAGTGATATTCAAGCATGTCTAAGTACTCTATTGAAGTATACGATAAAGATATTAATGTTCATAATATAGTAATACATGCATCTTCATGCATTTCCCATCGTACTACGGCCTGTCGGGCCGTTACCATCGGTTGGCAGCTATGTATTATTATTTATCATCGGTTGGGCAGTCACGCATATTCATTTACCACCGAGCTACGACCGGTCGGTCAGTCACGCATTTACCACCGAGCTACGACCGGTTAGGCAGTTACATATTTACCACCGACCGATCGGGCAGTTACCACTGATCAGTTGGGCAGTCGTGCATCATACGATATAGATAATGGATTCAAAGATAAGTATTTATATATATATATATATATATATATATATATATATATATATATATACACACACACGATGGAACTTTATAGATTCAGGTTGATTTTTATATGTCTTCAATTAATGTTGACTTATTGTTGCGTTTCAGTTCTGCCTTACATACTCAATACATTATTCATACTAACGTGGGGACACTCCATTCAAGCTTGCATGTATAGATAATCAGATTGTTGAGTGCTCATAGTAGACGAGATTGGCATTCAACGAAGGATCGGTAAGACTCCACCTCATTCGGAGTGCAGTCAAGTCTATGAGTCATCGTGTCAGAGTTTCGCTACAGACTTATGGGTAGGCCAGTACCCAATCCCATTTGATGTCAGATAATCTTAGAAGCTTTGTAGACAGAGGTTCATTTTGTACAGTATGTCAGAGGCCTTGACGACCCATACGTATTCATCTTTTAAGGAAAATGATTCATTGATACAGTATTTTCCATTTACAGTTGTACATTATGAGTTGTGTCAATGTTAGCCCATGACAGATACAAAAGGAATGAGTTCAGCCAACTCGACATATGTATGTTCTAGTTTTGGGTCGAATGATCATGAGTTACAGATTGGTTCGATCGGGTCAGTCGGGCATCGTGTGCCAGCCACACCTCCCAGGTTTGGGGCGTGACAAAGTGGCATCAGAGCGGGTCGTGTCTTAGAGAGTCTAGAAAGTCGTGCCTAGTGGAGTCTCACTTATAGGTGTGTTGCGCGCCACATAATAAATAATTGGCTATAGGGCATTTAGGAAATGTTACCCTTCTTTTGTTTCCATATCGTGCCATAGGGCTAAGCCGTAAGAAGTCAGTATGAAGTTTTCGCCAGGTTTTGTATGCATTAGAGGTGCATGTATTACAGTAGAGCTTTAAGGTGTAATTTCCACCTATTTAGAAGGGAGGTTATGAAAGTGAGAGAAGATACGATGCAATTTTGAAAGGTAAGTATGGTAAAGGTGAAAAAGATACGAGATACTCAAGTACAAAAGATTGTGAATAGTCGAGACTTCAGATATGAGTATTTGGATCACTTGAAGAAAGACCTAAGATATCTTAAAAGGAAAAAGCCGAAAAGATTAAAACCAGAATGAGAAAATTGAAATGTTCAACTTTTAATCAAAAATGAAAAAGTATTAAATCTTTTAGAAGTCTAGGTACAAAAAAGTTGGCACTTACAAAAAATTGAAATAATGATCTATCTTATTCTGACATAATGATGAATGTCAAACTTTGTCATGGAATTCTTTTTAAGAGTCCTAGACAGGGAATGGATATGCTGGAGAAAAGAAAAGAGAGAAGAAGGGAGGAAAGTATTTATTATTTCTATTGCATATATTTGGAGAAAAATGAAATGTGCGATTGTTATTCGACACTAATCCCCAGATATGTAGCGATTTTGTTACCAATAAAAATAATATGTAGCTATTTTGTTCATAATCCTGAAATCCTTATTGATATAACAATATTGATACCGTTAGATACATTGATATGATATTTATTTTGAGTGGAACTTTTCTTGTAAAAAAATATTTAAAAAGTATGATTTTATATATTTATTAATATTACTGATCTCGAAAATGCTTAAGTTGATGAGATTTTCTTTATTGTAAAGATAAAAATTATTTTCTCACAAGAAAATAAGACTATCTTTTTACCATTTTAAGAATTAAGTGTACGAGAATTTTTACTCTTTATAGGAGATTAGGAAAACTATAAGTTGAGAAAATATATATAGTTTATATGGATATTTTAATAAAATAATAGTGTATGTATTTATTTTGTATCGTACCAAATGACCATGATAGTAAGTTATATAAAGTATGTTAAGTGTGAGTAGTATTTTAAGTAGTTTGAGATAATTTTTAATTATGCGGGAACTTAGTAATTATTTAAAATATCTAAGATAAGACCACCACGTGGCAGATTTTGCCTTAGCAAAATTTCTGACTCATGCATTAATTGATATATGTGGCAAGATTTGAGAAATTAGCAGGAACAAGGTTGGGGCTACACCAAAATTCAAGAACGTATTGACATCCATCTAAAGAACTTATATCGAATAACATCCTTTATGCGTTGATACTTATTTACTTTAAGGTAGGGATATGACTTTAATTAGTTTCATATCTTGGTGAAGTAGTTATGATAAACGGACCTTCAAAGGGGCCATAGAAGATGCTCTGTTCGTTGTAGCTCGGATGTAAGGCTACCATTGCAGGTACTTTGTCAAAATCATAGAATTCGATGGTTTTATCTGAGAAATCTTTTGCCGCCGAAAACCATGCTTTTTTCTTGTATTTCACCGCCAAACGTGATATGGAAGGCATGGTCAAGACAAAGCCTATGAATATAGAAAAACTTTTGCCATCTTCTTCAATAAATTCACTAATAGCCGAGTCAAAATGAGTGCGGCCCTTAATCATCTTAAAACGGGGTTCGTTGGAACTTTCTTGGCCATTTGTTTAGGATCTCTTGAGGAATACTTGGAAAACATTATACAGATTGAAGCACGATAATATGATTATGGTGTAGCAAGATTAACGGGTATGTTAAGATTATCCCTTCTTTCCTTTTTGACATGATCCAAGTAACGATACGTAATTGTAATTTTGTTATGTAAGTGGTTCTACTCTTAGCAGTTAAGGATGTCTATGTTACATTCACGAAAAGTGATATTCAAGCATGTTTAAGTACGTATCTAGTTCCCTGTTGTTGTATACGATAAAGATATTAATGTTCACAATATAGTAATACATGAATCTTCATGCATTTACCATAGTGTTACGGCCGGTCGGGCAGTTGCCGACGGTCAGGCAGTTACTACCGGTTGGGCAGCTATTTATTATTATTTGCCACCAGTTGGGAAGTAACACATATTCATTTACCACCGAGCTATATCCATGTAACGACCCAGCCAGTCGTTTTGTGTGTTGCGACTCCGTTCCCGTAAATGACTCTTTCCATAGCAGCTACTCGTGCCTTATGATTTGTGGGGGGCAGGTAGTTTGAGATTCATAAGTGATTTGGCCAGTTCAGGTACACTTGGTTCCTGAAGGCTAGCCTATTTGGCTAATTTTGGTTCCGAGCAGCATTTTGAGCAAACGACCTCGAAATCAAGTGCTGACAGCTCCAGTAGCTCCGGATGATGATTCCGGACTTGAGCGTATGTTCGCCTTGGGTTTCTTATGACCCGGTAGTATTTCGGCACCTGAATTGGAATTCAGGATTTCATAAGATTTAGAATTCAGCCTGGAATTGGACCTCATGATATCATGGTCCGAATGGAATTCCGGAACTGACAATAGTTCCATATAGTCATTTATGACTTGTCCGCAAAATTTGGGGTCATTCCGAGCAGTATAGACCCGTTCGGCGTATTGGTGAGCCATTGAAATTTTCTTGAAACTTAAGTTTGAAACTAAGGGGTTTTGGAAAGTTATTTCTAGTTTGGATGATGTTTTGAGTGTTCTGAGAGTTCGAGCGAGTCCGTCTTATGATTTGGGACTTGTTGGTATAATTTGTCGGGGGCTCGGGTGGGCCCAGGGGCCTCAAAAACCATCAATTAATAGCTGGTGGGGGGCTGTTTCTGGTGTGACCGCCCCTGCGGTCCATCAGCCGCAAGCGCGAGGCTCGCACCAGCGGCCAATCCATCGCAGGAGCGGCCTAGGTCGCAGGGGCGACCCTTCCTCTCGCTGGCGCGGCTCCGTAGGAGCGACCTCCCCCAAGGCCCAGGCCAATCGCAGGCGCGACCAATTTCACCCAGGTGCGAATCCGCACCCGCGATCCAAAGGCCGCAGGAGCGAGAAATGCTGGGCAGTTCTATAAAAGGCCCACTCCGTTAATTTTCTTCCCAAACTCGTTTTTTCCTCCATTGTTAAGACCCCCAAGAGCTCCAGATCAGTGTTAGCGAGTGATCAACTCAGGTAAGTGATTCTTTGGCTTCCCGCATGTTTATAACTTCGATTCTTGAGGAATTCCACTTTCATAAATCAAGAAAATTCATAAGAGGGTTTGGGAAAAATAGAGGGTTTTTGAGAAAATTCAAAATCTGATTTTTGAGCTATTATAGGATGATTAATTGAGTTAATCTTGATCCTTAGACGACGTATAGCGCATTTCTTCAAGAATCGTAATTTTCCGGACGCCGAGGCTCGGAGTTGAAAACACCAATTGCGAGCCATCGAGGGTAATTTGGAGGATTCGTGTGTCTTGTCGATTTGTCCATAGACCGGAGGAATACTTGTCCAGGTGAGTCTCCTTTCCAAACTTTGTAAGGGGGAAACGTCCCCTACGCTCCTTGTTGCTAATTGTGATTGTTGAGGGGGCTGCGTACGTATCACGTGACGAGAGTCTGTACGTGGCATCTATATTGTATGTTGGGTAGCCGTAGGACCCACAAGCATGTTCTAGCTGTTTGTTTGATATTATCCGATGCCTTGTACAAGTTATATTGCCAGTATATGCTTAAATGGAGCTATGATAGCTTTGAGTTAAATGTACATATTATTCAGATAAGAATTATGAATTTCATCAATTGATTAATTTTGTTACTCCTGATATAATTGATAAAGAAAACGGAGTAAATGAGATAAATCTTGATCCTGAGCTGTTGAGAAAAAATGAAGGTGATTATAAATTCTTCCTATACTTGAATTATTCCACCATGGTGATATTATGAGAAAAGAGAATAATATGATATAAACTCCTAACTTTGACTATCAAGAGAGATGTGAATATCCGATCCCGTTGAGCATTGATGAGTCGGTACCATGGTGTCTACATATACACATATATATGCATTCATGCATTCATGGCCCCCGAGTCACAGGTATGATTCGTGATCGGGGAGAACTTATATTTTCATTACTAGCCCCTGAGTCACAGGTTTGATTCGTGATCAGGGAGGAATTACACTTATTTTCATCAGCCCCTGAGTCACAGGTTTGATTCGTGATCAGGGAGAAATCAGACTTATTTTACCAGCCCCTGAGTCACAGGTTTGATTCGTGATCAGGAAAGAATTATACTACTATTTTTATCGGCCCCCGAGTCACATGTATGATTCGTGATCGGGGAGGGTTTTACTTTACATCATTGGCCCCGAGTCACATGTATGATTTGTGATCGGGAGAGTATATATATATATTTATGTCATTGGCCCCCGAGTCGCAGGTATGATTCGCGAGCGGGGAGAGATATTGGCCCACGAGTCG
>ML259062.1:31427-63018 GCA_005239495.1 Nicotiana undulata
CCCCCCGCAGGACTTCTTTGAGTCTAAACCTATGTGTAACTCTATGTTCTTGCCCCTACATGCTTTATACTTGTCCTCAATCCCTCATTCCCCTGTTTGTGGATGCTGAACTTGTCTGAAGTTGCTTGCTCTATGTGTGTTGTTTGATTCTGAGATGGGTATGTTGTTGCCCTACCCCTTTTCAAACTGTTTTCACCATAAACTCTTCTATTGTTCTGTAAAATTACTTCAAACAAGTCTTATCTCATAAACTGTTTTCCAACTCTGTTCTTTAAAACTATATCAAGCACTCTCATATATACTCTTAGAAGCCTAAGTTCTGCCCCTTTTGTGTGAGCATTGCCTAGGACCTTTGAGCTCCCTGTGATCTTTGACACACAAGAGTTGGCTCTTCCACACTGCACTTACTCCATCTTGTCTATGAAATCTGGTTGTGAGCACTGCCCGGGGTCCTCAAAGATCCTTAGGGAACTCTAACACACCCAGATTATGAAAGGTTATGAACAGTAGTACATGGTATTGATGACCTGGAGACTTGGGCCTATTATGAAGGCTCCCTATAGTTAACTACTTGTTTTCTTATTTTTTTAGTTATGTAATTCCTATTCAAAGGCCTGTAATAATCATTTGTAAATGACTATGGGGATGGATAGTGAAAAGGGGTGGGTAATATGTATGACATAGTTGTTAAAAGGGTAGAAATCCTGCTTTAGGTCTTATTTCTCCGCCTGCTCAATAAAAATCCTTTATAGGACTCATATTAGATATCCTGCTTCTTAGGTCCCATGTTTATTGTTTCAGCACCTCGTTGTGGTATTATTTTCTATCACTTAGAAAGTCATGCTCTAGGATTCAACGTTGACATGAATCTGTTACAAATAATGCTCTAATAATACTGTAATCTTGTGGTATACTTAGAAATCCTGCATATAGGGAAAATAATAACAACAAAATAAACTGCTATTACGTGATTCTATCCATGTAAACATGTTCTGAAACTTCATTAGAGGTCTTGTCCTAGAATAAATAACTCTAAATAAACTGCAATCATGTCTCACCACGCCTACGCACTTAGAGATCCTGTTTCTAGGTAAAAAAAAACATTAAAAAACTATCACTTACGCCATTCCTGAAACTATGCATAACCCTGTGATTCTATGTGCATTTAGAAATCCTGTTTAAGTTATTACGCATCATGCTGCATTAGACATCATGTTATAAGATCGTACTCGTTTGATTACACTTAGCCTAAACACAGATATCTAAAACAGTCCTCCTGTTCTAAACAGTCTGGTAATAAGTCCCTGAACATCTGCAACACCTAGAATTGCATGCTATTAGCTATAATAATATGGAATCATTAGCAAATCTGAATAATTGTTGCATATTATTTTACGCCAAGGCAAGCCTTAGGTAATCAATTAAATAAAAACCATATATGTCTTTATGATCATGTTCAACCACCAGCATGCTAAAACCATTAGGCAAATTGATTAAGACCCTTTCCTGAATAATAATACATGTCTGCCTATCTGTTTATATGCTAACTCACTTAGACACCATGTCTTAGGATTCTGAACTTAAATACTGATTTTAAATGTGTTTGAGTCGTGCTCTCTAATTACTTTACTTGTGGAGGTATATGTGAGCCTTTACTTGTTTTTCATGCTCTTCCCTTATTTGCAAGTCCTACTTGTTTATTATATGCCGCCCTAGAATTTGTTTTACCTTTAAAACCTGAGGGTCTGCCTAGAAACCTCCCTTTTAGGATAGTAGTCCTAACCTCCTCCAGGACTAAATAGGAATGGGGAGGGTAACAACACGCAATAGAGTTCGTGACCAACACACGCCTTAGTTACCTTCACATGGTGGGAAAGGGTAGAATATGGACATGATGACCGATGCACTAATACCACATGTAGCCCCTCTCTGAGGAGTGTCATACCGGTTATTGCATTGATGTGATCCATATTTTCACAAATCTAGGATATCCTTTACTTTAAATGTTTATATTGAAACTCTTTTCAAAACTTAGATATTATATAATTGTTTTCAAACCCCTTGCATGCTTAAGGACTTAAACCCCCTCTTATTTGAGCCTTTATTTGTTTTGTTTGCTAAATCGTACAAATTCTTAAAAGCTATTTTGCCGGGAACCACACTTGTGGATCCTGAGGGGTGCCTAACACCTTCCCCTTGGGATAATTTCAAGCCCTTACCCTATCTCTGATTAACAACGTAGTTGTAAGTGAACCCCCTTAGGTGCCCTAACGCACCTTTAAAATCGTTAGGTGGCGACTCTAAAAAAATGCAAACCCCTTTCCCAAAAGGAAAGAGTTGCCTCAATCCAAAATGTCCTGAACCCGATCTCCGCGAGGAAAAAGAGGGCGTGACAGCATGGCGACTCCGATGGGGATTATAGGCTTTTACCATCTCAAACTACTTCGTGAATTTGTACTTTATTAATGTTTGCACCCTTTCCCTTTCCCCTTTATGTGAAATTAATTATCTCTTTCAAGTATTTATTACTTCCACAAAATGAAACTGACGTGTTTTTTTGTTTTCCTTTGTAACCGCTTTAAATCATAACTGTTGTATTTACCGCTTTCCTTAACGTGCAAATACGTGGCAATTTGTTTTTAATGCTTATTACTACATAATCATGCTCGACATTCATACTCGACTCGTGCCAAACAAAATACTATAGCAACGCTTGATGAGTGGTTGCGCTCTTCCTATATTATTACCCCCTAAATTTGGAAAGGCTTATTTGCGGTAAAACTAGTCGATCAGCGGTGCAGTCGATGGTTCCATGACTTTCCCCCTTGAGTTGTCCACTCAAGGGTACCAGTCTAAAACCCCATAGAAACTTACTCTGTTATATTGTTGCATGCATCACGGTCAAACCTAGCCAAGCTAAAGTGTTGTCCGCACGATAGCTTTTAAGAAAGCCTTGTCCAAAGTCCACTGGGTTTCCTAAACCCAAACGGACGTCATCACGTTCTGTGCATTTATTTGAAGAACTAAATGCTTCATGCTAATTGTTGATATTAAATAGTCGAGTCCGGTGGGGGTGAGGGCCTAACCTTATTTGCCTTGCAGAAATATGAGGCACAAAGTCCCCAGATTCGGCATGGTCTCCAACATCCACCCAAGACTACTGAGTTGGTGGGAAGGTCTACATTCCAGTGACAAAACTCTCGTCAGGAAATACTTGGGCAACCTACCCTCCCTCCTAGAAATCCATCCTAACAAAATGATAATAGAGGCTGCTACCTTATTCTGGGATTGCGAAAGGTCCGTGTTCCGCTTTAGGGACATTGAAATGATGCCTTTATTGGAGGAAATAGGAGGACTGGTTGGCCTAGTGTGGGAAACCCCGGAGTTGCTGATGCCTGAGAACTGCACAGGCAAAGGTTTCCTTAAGATGATGGGTCTGACGAAGAATGTGGAACTGCTATGCTTGAAGGAATCATACATACCTTTTGATTATTTATACGAAAGGTACGTCCATAACAAATCATACTGTACCTACCATGACGAGTTTTCTATCACCTCCCTGGGACACATCCATCGTAGAGTGTTCGTCTTCATGTTCTGCTTTTTGGTTTTGTTTATGTTTCCAATGAAGAATGAGAGAATTCATACCAGACTTGTCATGGTAACTAAGATGTTGATGGAAGGGATTGATGGGATGGACTTCAGCATTGTGCCTATGATCATTGCAGACATATATCGGGCCTTGGAGAAGTGTCAACAAGGAGCAAGACATTTCAAAGGTTGCAATCTATTACTTCAACTTTGGCTCATGAAACACCTCCAAAGAGGTGAATACCGACAAGACATTCATCGAAGGATCTGGGATGACCACATCGCTTTCCATCACCCGAAGCGAATGAATTACATCCCCGACATGTTCACTCAGCTTGAGAATGATGAAGGATTGGTTGAGTTGTTTGGTAACTTGACTGAAGAACAGGTTCAATGGATGTTTGAGTGATTTCCGACAGATGAGTTCATCATCCGATCCCGAGATGCACCTTTTCTGATACTGATTGGTTTAAGGGGGACATACATTTACGTCCCTCTCCGAGTCATGAGGCAAGAAGGCAGGAAGCAAGTCATACCTAGGGTCGAGAAATTGAGCCATCTTCGAGCAGACTTTCAAAATGATGAAAGTCCTCACAAGTGTCAAGCTCAGCACCTGTGGCACTGCAAGATTCTACTTGAGAAAGACACCATCGAGCCAGACAAGTATCATGCCAGTTGTACCCCTTTCTATCCTGGTTGGATAGAAGATGATCAGGGAAATCAGAGCAAGCCAGGGTACGTCCGAGGCCACAGGGTTGTAGATGAAAGGGCTGAAGCGCAAGTCAAATTCAACTAACTGCGTAAAAGGATCCGTGAATGTGAGGATGATCACCACAAAATACATGAATCTAACAAGAAGCTGATCGAGGAGTGGAAAGACGTGGCTATCAGTACCAATAAGAGGTTGGGATACTTAGAATGAGGTATAGTCGAGCTAGAGAAGAAATTCATCAAAAGGGTCGAAGATTGTCAAAGGGCTGAGGGAACTGAAGGAGGATATCTCGCCAGAGCATACCTGTTGCTGGGACTTCGCGAGCTGGGAAAGATGTTCGAGGGAAGAAGGAATGCCGAATCTGGGGAAGGTCCTTCTGGGACCAAATAGATAGGAATGTCTTTATTTTGTCTCTATAAATGTAATGAGGCCAATGGCCATTAGTGACTTTTATTTTTCGTTATTTAGTGGCATTTTGGGATTTGACTATTTTTCTTATCAATAAAATGAGGCATTTAGCATTTTTAAGTTCTCCAAATTAACTTGCCGCTAGGCCTGCCTCGGGAATAAAGAGGTTCCCAAATTAGGACACGCTTTACATTCCCGCACTATGTGTTTAAATACTGCAATATTTTTTCATAATCCCCACTGACTTG
This sequence comes from Nicotiana undulata, assembly GCA_005239495.1. Taxonomy (NCBI): domain Eukaryota; kingdom Viridiplantae; phylum Streptophyta; class Magnoliopsida; order Solanales; family Solanaceae; genus Nicotiana; species Nicotiana undulata. The sequence continues at coordinate 36,387 of ML259062.1, forward strand.
GTTACCTTTTATTTTTTATTTTCTTCTTTACTTTATTGTTCCCCTCCCCAAAGGTTAGTTCGTGCACTCTGGCATCATCAGCTTATCTCACAAGATCCAAGGGCCCTCCACCTACTCCTCATCCTAGTCCTCATAAAGGCAAGAACAAAGTCAAGAGTAAGATTGAAGAATCCAGCGGCACCAGGAAGGAGAATAGGGTTGAACGGCTAGAGGTCACTGACGGCCGAGGTATTCAGGTCCTAAATGAGAACATGGCACCACTTTCGGTCTGGGATACGACTATACTTGGGAAGAGTACAACGACTGGTCGCCACCTTTGCCCGGTCCTTATTACCTTTTGAAGCAGCCGATACCGCACCTGGAGCAGACCTTCCAGCAGGCCGACGTTATTTATGGGTCAGACAAAGAAGGAGCACTGGCAGCGATGAGGAGTTCGTTCCTAGAGGACGACAACACGGATTGCTGTGTTATTCTCGAGGAGGAGGGGGAGGAAGTCCCTTCCATACAGGCTGTGAGCAGAGGGACGTACCTCAAAAACTGGACTATCAGGACAACCAAAGCCCGACGAGCCTCTGGGTAGCAAGGCTAAAACAAGCGTTACTTATTGTTTTATTTACTAAAATGATTTTCCCCTTCCGCATTTTTCAATTCCTGCAATAAGATATTCAATGTTCAAAGCAGTTATTCAATTTATCAAAGCATTTTTTTTAATTTCCCTTATGACTCCAACATTTATTGCTACTGTTTTCTCTCATTACTTTATCTATACAACATTACTATTACTTGTCTTGATGAACCGATGACTGTGACATGCAATAAGACAACGCAGCAAACGGACGTTGATTCAGAAGAAGATGATATACCCGACGAGATTGTCAAAGAAGTTAAAAACTTTGAAAACAGACCTAAGTCCAACCTGGACGAGACTGAGGTTATCAACCTGGGCGATCCAGAAAACATCAAGGAAACACGGATCAACATTCATTTGTCACCATCAGAAAAGACGGAATACACAGAGTTTCTAAAGGAATATGAGGATATATTCTCTTGGTCGTACGATGATATGACTGGTCTCAGTACGTCTATTGTGGCTCACAAACTGCCAACCAATCATATGTGTCCACCGGTAAAGCAAAAGCTCAGAAAGTTCAAACCCGACATGAGTTTGAATATCAAGGAAGAATTTACCCAGCAGATCAATGCCAAGGTTCTCAGGGTAGTTGAGTACCTAACATGGTTATCCAACACTGTACCTGTCCCGAAGAAGGACGGGAAGGTCAGAGTCTATGTCGACTACTGGGATCTCAATCGGGCCAGTCCGAAAGACGACTTCCCTTTACCAAATATACACATCCTGATAGACAATTGCGCCAAGCATGAACTACAATCATTCGTGGATTGCTTCGCTGGTTATCATCATATTTGGATGGATGAGGAAGATGCTGAGAAAACGGCTTTCATTACGCCGTGGGGAGTATACTATTACAAAATGATGCCATTCGGCCTGAACAATGCAGGGGCCACCTAAATGAGGGTTATGACCACCATATTCCACGATATGATTCACAAGGAAATCGAGTTATACGTGGATGATGTTATTATCAAGTCCAAGAAAGCCACTGACCATATAGAGGATTTGAGGAAGTTCTTCAATAGGTTGCAAAAATACAATCTGATACTGAACCCCGCGAAGTGTGCATTCGGGGTTCCTGCTGGGAAGTTGCTGGGATTTATTGTGAGCCGTCGAGGAATAAAATTGGATCCGTCAAAAGTCAAGGCCATTCAAGAACTACCACCACTAAGGAACAAGAAAGATGTGATGAGTTTCTTAGGGAGGCTTAATTACATCAGCCTGTTTATTGCACAGTCTACAGTTATCTGTGAGCCGATCTTCAAGATGTTGAAGAAGGACGCCGCAACCAAATGGACCGATGAGTGACAAAGGCTTTTGATAGAATCAAGGAATATTTGTCAACACTGCCAGTCTTGGTACCACCTGAGCCAGGTAGACCTCTGTTACTCTACCTTGCCGTGTTAGATGGAGCTTTCAGCTGCGTTATGGGGCAGCACGACGAAATAGGAAGGAAGGAACAAGCTATTTACTACCTCAGCAAGAAGTTCACTACATATGAGGCTCGGTATTCTCTTCTGGAACGCACATGCTGTGCTTTGACTTGGGTCGCTCAAAAGTTAAGGCATTATTTTTGTGCCTACACGACATATCTCATATCAAGGATGGATCCATTAAAGTACATCTTTCAGAAGCCCATGGCCACTGGCAAGCTGTCCAAGTGGAAAATCTTGTTGAGCGAGTTCGACATTGTTTATATAACTCAGAAAGCGGTCAAGGGACAAGCACTGGCAGACCACCTCGCTGAGAACCTTGTGAACGGAGACTACGAACCCCTAAAAACGTATTTCCCCGATGAGGAGGTATTATTCATAGGAGGGGACATTGCAAAATGCTATGACAGTTGGAGGATGTTCTTTGATGGAGCAGCAAACTTCAAAGGAGTTGGCATTGGAGCAGTCTTAATATCGGAAACCGGCCAGCATTATCCGGCATCCGCCAAACTCAGATTTCCCTGAACGAACAAAATGGCAGAGTATGAGGCCTGCATCTTAGGGCTCAACATGGCCATTGAAATGAACATCCAGGAGCTGTTAATAATCGGTGACTCGGATCTGTTGGTACATCAGATACAAGGAGAATGGGCAACCAAGAATCCCAAGATAATACCGTATCTGCATCACGTACAAGAATTGAGAAAGAGGTTATCAAAGATAGAATTCTGGCACGTCCCCAGAATCCAGAATGAGTCCACCGATGCATTGGCTACTCTGTCTTCTATGATTCAGCATCCAGACAAAATTTCACTGATCCCATCCTAGTGAAAATCCATAATTAGCCAACTTACTGTGCCCACGTCGAAGAAGAAGCAGACGGAAATCCTTGGTTTCCTGACATCAAGGAATATTTGGTAAAAGGTGATTACCCAGAATTTGTGAATCCCACTCAGAAACGCACACTTCAAAGACTATCCAACAATTTCTTTCACAACAGAGGAATCCTGTATAGCATGACTCCCAATTTGGGACTATTAAGGTGTGCTGACACAAAGGAAGCATCAAAACTACTAGAGGAAATTCATGCTGGGACCTGCGGCCCACAATGAACGGTTTTGTTCTGGCGAAGAAGATACTCGGAGCTGGTTACTTTTGGATGACCATGGAAACGGACTGCATCCAGTATGTCTGGAAATGCCACCGCTGTGAGATACATGGGGATATGATAAAGGTACCTCCAAATGAGCTCAATGCCACAAGCTCACCATGGTCGTTCGCCTCCTGGGGTATGGACGTTATTGGACCAATCGAGACTGCCGCCTCCAGCGGACACAGGTTCATTCTGGTAGCCATTGATTACTTCACTAAATGGGCCGAAGCAGCCTCCTACAAAGTAGTTACTAAGAAAGTCGTGGCCGACTTTTTTTGCGACCGCATTGTTTGTCGATTCGGAGTTTCGGAGTCAATCATTACCGACAACGGTTCTAATCTCAACAGTGACTTGATGAAATCCATGTGTGAAACTTTCAAGATCAAGCACAAGAATTCCACCGCATGCAGACCGCAAATGAATAGAGTTGTAGAAGCCGCCAACAAAAACATCAAGAAGATGCTAAGGAAGATGATAGAAAAACACAAGTAGTGGCATGAGAAGTTACCATTTGCCCGATTGGTATACCGCACCACAGTCCGCTCATTAACAGGGAAAACTCCCTATATGCTAGTTTATGATACAGAAGCTGTTATTCCTGCTGAAGTTGAAATTCCATCTCTAAGGATTATGCAAGAACCTGAGCTTAGCGACGCAGAATGGGTAAAGAACCGTTATGAGCAACTAGCCCTCATAGACGGAAAGAGAATAAATGCAGTATGTCATGGTCAACTTTATCACAACAGAATGACTAGAGCCTTCAACAAGAAAGTCAAGCCAAGACAGTTCACACCAGGGCAGTTGGTGTTAAAGAAAATCTTCCCACATCAGGACGAAGCCAAAGGAAAGTTCTCTCCCTATTGGCAAGGCCCATACATGGTTCACCGAGTGCTGACAGGAGGAGCACTTATACTTGCAGAAATGGACGGAGAGGTTTGGCCGAAACCAATCAATTCAGATGCAGTCAAGCGCTACTACGTGTAATACTGTACGCTTCTATCAATGTTGTAAATTGAACTACGCCAGACCTGATTCCCGTTTAAGAGGGGATACGTAGGCAGCCCTATGGGTTCAGTCATAATTCAATAAAATTTCATTTTCCCCCGCAATTGGAAACAGGGGCAGAATTTTGAGAAGGACCCTCAAAATTCTGAAGCAAGTCCAGCTGATCGCCGCACGAGAAACAGTCAGAAACGTTCACCCATCAAACTGGGGCAGAATTTTGAGAAGGACCCTCAAAATTCGGTAGCAAGAGAGGTTGCAATGTCTCGAATCGTGTCATGGTCGCCGGTTCAACTAAAACTTCTTTAGATTATAGGTTTACATTCTACTTTTACAAAATCATGCATATTTACTCTTAAAGCAACTTGTTTATCAAACGCTACCCCAATGATACAGACAGTATCATCAGATCAAGCCGAACGAGTCAAGCAAAGACAGCGGGGATACGAACTAACCTTCCCCCTTTACAAAACTCACGATTTTTCTGTGGATGCAGGCACAAAGAACAAACACGTAGAGAAGTCTCAAATCTTATCGCAACCGCAAAGGCCAAAGTTCAATGTCCACACAAAAGTACAAGCATGTTCGAGGTCGCAATCCTCAAAACCATCACACTTGCCGTCATCCATTATCAATAATGCCCCGCAGTCACAATACCCGTAATAATTACAATACTGCAATATGCTATCAGCTAAGAATTCCTACTGTCATTTTACTTCCCGCATAAGGCTACCTTTCTGCCTTCCGAGACTAAACGTTGTCTCCACTTGCATCTGCATTAACTTTGCATAAGGCTACATTCCTGCCTTCCGAGGCTAAACGATGCCTCCATTCGCATTCGCATCTTGCATAAGGCTATCCTTCTGCCTTCCGTAACTAAACGTTGTCTCCATTTGCATTGCATAAGGCTACCTGCCTGCCCTCCGAGACTAAACGTTGTCTCCACTTCCATCTGCATTATCTTTGCATAAGGTTACCTTCCTGCCTTCCGAGGCTAAACACTGCTTCCATTCGCATTCGCATCTTGCATAAGGCTATCCTTATGCCTTCCGAGACTAAACGTTATCTCCATCTGCATTGCATAAGGCTACCTTCCTGCCTTTCGAGACTAAACACTGTCTCCACTTGCATCTGCATCTTTGCAGAGACTAAACGTTGTCTCCATCTGCATTCGCATCTTGCATAAAGGCTATCTTTCTGCCTTCCGAGATTAAACGATATCTCCATCTACATTCGCATCTTGCATAAGGCTATCTTTCTGCCTTCCGAGACTAAACGTTGTCTCCATCTTCATTGCATAAGGCTACCATTCTGCCTTCCAACCTGCATAAGGCTACCTTTCTGCCTTCCGAGGTTAAGATCTACCTCCACCCGCATTTGCATAAGGCTACCATTCTGCCTTCCAACCTGCATAAGGCTACCTTTCTGCCTTCCGAGGTTAAGATCTACCTCCACCCGCATTTGCATAAGGCTACCATTCTGCCTTCCGAGGCTAAACGCTGCTTCCGATTTACTTTTCAAAAGAAACCACTACCTCAAGAACTATTTACTTCGCTTTCCTTTCGGGCTAAGCTCTGCCCCTTTAATTCGCAAGACTAAGCTCTGTCTTGTTAGCATCATAATATTGCATCTTCATGGGCTGAAATATCGCCAACCTATCCAAAGGCGTCATCGTTCGGAGGCACCATCTTCATGGCCCGAGAAACCCATGACATTTTGCATATCATTATTCAAAGGCATCATGGTTCGGAGCCACCATCCTCATGGCCTGAGAACGTCATTTCATGACCTGCGAATCCTGCATCAAGAAATTCATGGCCCAGGACATCATGGTCTGAGGACATCATCCTTAACCGTCTGAAGACATCATTCATGGTCCGACGGGAACTTGCATCATGTCTAAATTACGCACAACATATGCTTGTATTGTTCATTTGCAGGAAATCCGGCAAGCAACAGCCATCCTGGCAGGAGCGGTCCCGCTCCAATTCTCCTGAATCACCCCCGTCAGCCATTTGTTCGCCTAACCCTATACGTTGCGTCCATCCTTGTAAAACATCATCGGTATACTTCACCAATGATTCTTGAACATCATACAGCCTGATTCCTGTAAAACCAGGGATATGTAGGCAACTCAGAAACCAGAGTGCGGCCTAAATTCCCTCAAACCATATTACTCGGTCAAAATTGGCCATCATATCTTTACCTGACAACTCTTTCATCCTTCCCGGATAAAGAGGGGCAGCTGTAGATACCCAATTTTTCCTCAAACTACTTAAAAATTTGCATATATACCTTCAAAATCACTTTTTATAATAACTAGTATTTTTCCATAATTTTCCCATATTTTTATCAATTTATTTTTAATTTATCCAGTACTTTTATACCCAATAATTACTCATAAGTTTCATTACAAATAGTTTCAAAATATTCCTTGGTTCAATATATCCTTTTTGATCCTATTATGATTTAATTATTTTATAAATTAGCCAAATTGTCATTATTTGGCTATAACTACAATAACTTTGTAATTATAGCCTGATTACATATTTTATGCTATTTCTACCAAATAATAAGTCATTTGTATTTTAAATACTAATTAATTACTTTAATTTCATCTACTAGGCATCAATTTCATTTTTACTATAGTTATTAATCATTTTATTAATTATTTATCTATTTTAAATGGGTATTTAACTAATAGCCATGTTGAATTTTCAATTGTAGCCCAATTAAACCCAATACCCCGATTAAATCAACACAATTGCCCAGTCAAAATCAGAAATTATACCAAGCCTAGACCTAAATTCCTACCCGGCCCAACCTAGGATCAATCTCGACCGTTGGTCAAATCTGATCAACGATATAGATTAGACCTTCATAAATTAAACCCTAAACGACCTCCCTCCCTATATCTCATTTTTGACTCTCACATTATCTCTCTATCTCTCTGTTTCTCTCTAGAGACTTCCAGTCTCTTCTTCTCCGATGAAGATGGTTCGTCTTCTCCGGCTACCTCTCATGCCGAAAACTATGGGTCCTCACCCCTCTTATCTTCATGGCTCCCTCCTACACCGGGTGTCACAGTCCTAAGGTCCTCAGAAGATCCTGAAGCGGTTCACCTCACCCCATGACTGTTCATGCCTTCTCAGGCCACCCTTGGCCTGTTCTAGTAAGATTTTCCCATCTCCAGCCAAAACCTATGGTTTCTGAGCCGATCTTCTCTCTTTTTGGGTTATCTCACTAAAACCCTAACTGTTGGCTCTCGATTTCTTAGATCTATGGCAGATCTGGATGTATTCTGAGCTATTGTGTTGTTTTCTTCAAAGATTTTCTAATTTTTTTCTCTAAAGTGACTCTTCGTTCTCAAATTAGGGATTCCTAACCCCCTTTTCAAAATGGCTTTTTCTATCTGACTTTCTTATTTATCTATGATTTTCATTATGTTCAAACGTTTTCTCTTTTATCTAAGTTATTCTGTTGAAAGCCCTAAGTTTCTTAGTTCTAATCCTAGGGTTCTGAGTTGTTTCTAATAATATGTTCTATTATGTTTACTGTTCCTCGTGAATACTCCTTGTTTTTTGTGGTTTTATCCATGTTTACCTATTAGGGTTTCTGACTATTCACTTATTTGTGTATATCATGATTACTCTGTCGATTCGTAATGTATTCTATATGAATCCCTAATTTGTTTATGATTTCGCCTTACTAGTCTCCTTAAGGTTCTTATTCTTGTCTATTATCTATTTATTGCACTTATTCTCATAATGCTATGTTAATCAGTACTATGTTCTAACCTAAATCCCTGATTTATGTGATTCTCTTACCCTACTTTGCCTATTCTTGCTTATGCTCTGTTTTCTTCGTTTAATTGTAATAATTTCCTTTGGTTAATATTGCCTTCTAGAGGAATCCCTGATTCCCTGTGATTGACATGCTTCACTAATTTTCCTGAGATATTCTTTATTAATTTTTATGACTTATGAAATATTTTCCTACCTTACTCTATAGTTGATTATGTTGTCAATGTGATTGTTCAACAGTTTTTCCTTAATTGGGTGTCCTGTACCTAACCTGATTACTTGTCCTATACTTGCACTATGGGAAATATTTCCTTATGTGTTATATTCCCATCTTATGGTATCTTGCCTTATTTGGCTACCTGGCTATTACCGTTTGAAGTTAACTCCATCGATTAAGGGAGTATCTATGCTGATTTTATACTTATTGATATACAGTCCCATAATTATTGATTTACTTTGGGTTTTACCTTATTTGCTACTTAGACTTACATTATATATATACCTTTCTCTTTCATTAACACACACATTATTTAGACCCTCTCTTACTCTCTACTGTTCTTTCCCTGATAACTTGCTACTATTAGTAGTCGGCTGCAAGCCACAACTAGTTATTCTATTTTGCTTACTCTTCATTCTGCACTTGTTATCTCCCAACTGGTATGTCTTCAATTTCAGTTTAAGTTTCAAAAACAATGTGCTTCCTTTAGTACTTAAATTCATACTATTTCTAGTATACTTTTATTTATGGTTCTTTGTTCAACCTGCAATTAGTATGTCTAGTTTACTAGCATGATTCTTAAATGTATTCCCTCCCTTAGACTCAACATGTTTACTAAATATTCCCATTTTTGTGTGTTGTTTTCTTTGATTCCTGGCATACCATAATCTGTACTATGTGCTGCTTAACTTCTCTATAGTTATGAAGCACATGTTGAACCTAAACCCCAACCCCCCCCCCCCCCCCCCCCCTCTTCGGTACAAACACTTGTGTAANGTTTGATTCTGAGATGGGTATGTTGTTTCCCTACCCCTTTTCAAATTGTTTTCACCCTAAACTTTGCTATTGTTATGTAAAATTACTTCAAACAAGTCTTATCTCATAAACTATTTTCCAACTCTATTCTTTAAAAATATATCAAGTACTCTCACATATACTTTTAGAAGCCTAAGTTCTGCCCCTTTTGTGTGAGCATTGCCTAGGGACGTTTGAGCTCCCTCTGAACTTTGACACACAAGAGCTGGCTCTTTCACACTACACTTACTCCATCTTGGCTATGAAATCTGGGTGTGAGCACTGTCCGGGGTCCTCGGAGATCCTTAGGGAACTCTGACACACCCGGATTATGAAAAGTTATGAACAATAGTACATGGTATTGAGGACCTGGAGACTTGGGCCTATTATGAAGGCTCCCTATAGTTAACTTCTTGTTTTCTTATTTTTTTTTAGTTATGTAATTCCTATTCAATGGCCTATAATAATCATTTTTAAACGACTCTGGGGATTGATAGTGAAAAGAGGTGGGGTAATATGCATTCCATAGTTGTTAAAAGGGTAGAAATCCTTCTTTAGGTCTTATTTCTCTGCATGCGCAATAGAAATCATGTATAGGACTCATATTAGATATCCTGCTTCTTAGGTCCCATGTTTATTGTTTCAGCACCTCGTTTTGGTATTATATTATATCACTTAGAAATTCATGCTCTAAGATTCAACGTTGACATGAATCTATTACAAATCATGCTCTAATAATGTTGTAATCTTGTGGCATACTTAGTAATCTTGCCTATAGGAAAAATAATAACAACAAAATAAACTGCTATTACGTGATTCTGTCCATGTAAACATGTTCTGAAACTTCGTTAGAGGTCCTGTCCTAGAATAAATAATGCTAACAAAACTGCAATCATGTCTCACCACACCTACACACTTAGAGATCCTGTTTCTAGGTAAACAACATTAAACACTATCACCTACGCTATTCCTGAAATTGTGCATAATCCTGTGATTCTGTGTGCATTTAGAAATCATGTTTAAGTTATTACGCATCATGCTGCATTAGACATCATGTTATAAGATCGTACTCATTTGATTACACTTAGCCTAAACACAGATATCTAAAACATTCCTCCTGTTCTAAACTGTCTGGTAATAAGTCCCTGAACATCTGCAACACCTAGAATTGCATGCTATTAGCTATAATAATCTGGAATCATTAGCAAATCTGAATAATTGTTTCATATTAGTTTACGCCTAGGAAAGCCTTTGGTAATCAATTAAATAAAAACCAGATCTGTCTTTATGATCATGTTCAATCACCAGCTTGCTAAAACCAGTAGGCAAATTGATTAGGACCCATTCCTGAATAATAAGACATGTCTGCCTACCTGTTTATATGCTAACTCACTTAGACACCATGTCTTAGGATTCTGAACTTAAATATTTTCCTTAAATGTTTTTGAGTCGTGTTGTCTAATTACTTTACTTGTGGAGGTATATGTGAGCCTTTACTTGTTTTCCATGCTCTCCCCTTATTTTCAAGTCTTACTTGTTTATTGTATGTCGCCCTAGCATTGTTTTTATCTTTAAAACCTGAGGGTCTACCTAGAAACCTCCTTTTTAGGATAGTAGTCCTAACCTCTTTCAGAACTAATAAGAATGGGGCGGGTAACAACGCGCAATAGAGTTCGTGACCAACACGCGCCTTAGTTACCTTCACAGGGTGGGAAAGGGTAGAATATGGACATGATGACCGATGCGCTAATACCACGTGTAGCCCCTCTCTGAGGAGTGTCATACCGGGTATTGCATTGATGTGATCTATATTTTCACAAACCTAGGATATCCTTTACTTTAAATGCTTATATTGAAAGTCTTTTCAAAACTTAGCAATTATATAACTGTTTTCAAACCCCTCGCGTGATTAAGGACTTAAACCCCCTCTTATTTGAGCCTTTATTTGTTTTGTTTGCTAAATCGTACAAATTCACAAAAGCTATTTGGCCGGGAACCACACTTGTGGATCCTGAGGGGTGCCTAACACCTTCCCCTTGGGATAATTTCAAGTACTTACCCTATCTCTTGTTAACAACGTAGTTGTAAATGATTCCCCTTAGGTGCCCTAACGTACCTTTAAAATCGTTAGGTGGCGACTCTCAAAAAATGCAAACCCCTTTCCCAAAAGGAAAGAGTTGCCTCAACCCAAAATGTCCTGAACCCGATCTCCGCGAGGAAAAAGGGGGCGCGACATATGTTCAACTGGCACGAGCTCTCTCCTATATACTACGGTCTGAGGCTCTTCCCCCTGAGGCTCAGACCCAACCACACCCCCCTCAACAAAAACCCTTTCAGCAGCTATGGAGAGCATGTTTTCTATTGCCTCTTTCTCTTGTGGTTCCATGGAAAACTAAGATAAAGGAGGAGTATTACTTGTAAGCTCAAGATCTCTCGTGGTTGAGTCAGCATTGTCAGGACCAGTCTTTTGGCTTGCACTTAAGTCTTTTTCCATCGCGAGAATGGAGATTTCCTGATTTTCCTCTTCGTCCACTTTACCCTTTTCACCCTGGTTTTTCGGTGAGACATGAGGAGAGCTGGTAGCCACAAACATTTTCGGAGTCGAGGTTTTGCGACTCTGATGAGAACCATAACTTGAGTGGGTAGGTGAGGAGACTGAGTGTGGGAGAATATGCTCTAAAGTTTTATGTGAGGAGTTGTGACAGTGATAGATGTATTTATGAGACATGAGGGACCGGTTAAGAAAAGGCGGCAATTTTGCGAGGCGGGTCGCTCATCAACAGGTGAGACGTTTCGGTTGAAAATATTTAAAGGAAAGAACCTGACACACTGATGATGTGGCATTGTTTTTATCTATTCTAAATTTTGTATGAGAGACCAAAGAAGCTACTAACCTGTGTCAGGAGAACAAGGTTCATTGACAGATCTTGCAAGTGTTAGCTTAATCCATTTTACCAGCATGCACTACATCAACTGCTTTGTAATCATCATGCGTGTCTACCAATAACGGTATAGAAATGAGTTAGACTTTGCCAAAAAACACATTCAGCTAATTTTACCTGTACATTTCTTTCATAGCCAATCATTGGAGGACCAGGTCCTCAGTTGGGTTTTATCAACCCTAGTGCCAGGCTATTTCTTTCCAAATGTTCTCTACTCAGAGCTTTGGTGAAAATGTTTGCAATCTGAACTTCAGTGCTGCAAAACTTCATATAGATGAGCCCTTATTCAAAATCGTCTCTGAGGAAATGATGATGACCTTAGATGTGCTTGGACCTCTTATGTTGGACTGGATTTTTGGCCATGTTGAGTGCACTTGTATTGTCACACAAGAGGGGAACACAATCAGAGAATACTCCAAAGTCTTCCAACAGTTGTTTGATCCCCAATAATTGAGCACAACAAGACGCACCTGCTACATATTTTGCTTCTGCAGTTGAGAGTGCCACTGAGTTTTGCTTCCTTGTACCCCATTAGATGAGGCAAAAACCCAGAAATGTGGAATTCTAGACGTGCTTTTCATGTCCACCAGTTATCCTGCATAGTAAGCATCAACATACCCAATAAGATCAAAGTTATCACCTGAGGGATAATATAGAACCAAGTCCTGCATTCCTTTAAGATATCTCAATATTATTTTAGCAGCCTTCAGATGAGACTCCTTTGGATTAGATTGGAACCTTGCACAGAGACCCATGTTGAACACAATGTCAGGTCTTCTTGTAGTGAGATACATGAGTGATACTATGATACCTCTATACATGGTATGATTTACATAGGAAACAGGTTCATCGATGTCTAGACGCGTAAATGTGGCAATGGGGGTGTTAATAACTTTTGATGCTTCCATGTCGAATCTTTTCAGCAGTTCTTTGATGTACTTCTGCTGACTTATCAATGTTCCCTTTTGATATTGCTTTACTTGAAGTCCCAGGAACAAATTTAATTCTCCCATCATACTCACCTCAAACTCACTCCCCATGAGTTTTGTAAATTATTCACATAGAGAGTCAATTGTGGCCCCAAATATGATATCATCAACATATACTTGCACAATAAGCAGGTTCCTCCCTCGTTTCTTTAGGAAGAGTGTGTTGTCAATTTTTCCCTCTTGTAAAGCCATTTTATAGAAGGAATTTTGATAACCTTTTATACCAAGCCCAAGGAGCCGGCTTTATCCCATACAACGCCTTGTCCAATTTGAACACATGCTCAGGATGCTCGTGACGCTCAAGTCCAGGAAGTAGCTTGACATAAACTTCTTCTTTTAGGAATTCATTCAGAAATGCACTTTTGACATCCATTTGGAACAATGTGAACTCCATATGAGATGCAAAGGCAATAACAATTCTGATAGCTTCCATTCGAGCAACTGGAACAAATGTTTCATCATAATAAATCCCTTCTTCATGATTCTAGACTTGAACTACTAGCCTTGCCTTGTTTCATGTTGTATTTCAAAACTCATCGAGTTTGTTCCGGAATACCCACATGGTCCCTATAATGGTTTGATCTGCAGGTCGAGGAACCAGGTGTCATACCTTGTTTCTTTCAAATTGATGCAGATCCTCTTACATGGATATGATCCAGTCTTCATCCTTCAATGCTTCTTTGATATTTTTGGGATATTTTTGGTAAAGAAAGGCTGAAAAGGCAAGTGAGTTTCTGGATTTTGATCTAGTTTGAACTCCTGAGTCAAGAGGGGAGATTATTTTATCAAGAGGATGTGAGCTTTTGTGATTCCAATTTGGTAATTGAACCTCATTGGTAGAGGGCTTTGGTATGTATGACTGAGGTTCGTGGCCGCTTCTTACTTCATAAAGTGGAGTACCTTGGACTGCATCAACAACTCTACTTTGAGCTTCAGTAGTTGTGATCGTGGAACCAGGTTCCTCTCTAATGAATGGAGATGTAATTGCATCATCTTCACTGGATTCCTTGACATGGCTCATCATGTCTGCCTTTCCATTTTCCATGTCAATAACTTCACTTGGAACAGATAAATGTTCTCCATCTTGATCAGCATGCCCGTACTTCTCACAGGAGAGGTGAGATTCATCAAAGATCACATGTACACTCTCCTCAATACATTGGGTTCTTTTGTTGTATACTTTGTAAGCTTTGCTTTGGGACGAGTATCCCAGGAAGATTCCTTGATTACTTTTGGCATCAAATTTTCCAAGCGCTTCCTTGCCATTTTTGAGAACATAACATTTGCAGCCAAATGTCCTCAAATGAGTTTGGGCTTTCTTCCATTCATTAACTCATAAGGTGTTTTTGTTTAGAAGGGATCTGGCAATGCACTTATTTATCAAATAGCATGCAGTGTTAACTGCTTCTGACTAGAAATATTTCGCGATCCCACTATCAATTAGCATTGTCCTCGCCATGTCTTCAAGAGTCCTGTTCTTCCTTTCTACAACATCGTTTTGTTGTGGTGTTCTTGGAGCTGAGAAGTTATGAGTAATGCCATTTTCAACACAGAATTCATCAAATCCGGCATTATCAAACTTTGTCCCATGGTCTAATATGATCCAAGCCACATTTGTTCCCATCTTCACTTGGATTTTCTTGACAAAGGCAACAAATACTTAGAAGGTTTCATCCTTGGTTCTGAGGAACTGGGTCCAAGTGAATCTGGAGTAGTCATCCACTATTACAAAGATATATCTTTTTCCTCTTCTCCTTGGCACCCTCATAGGTCCACATAGATCCATATTAAGAAGATCAAGTGGCCTTGAGGTGTTGAATTCCTTTTTGGTCTTGAATGAAGATCTGACATGATTACCTTTAGCTCACACATCGCACACTTTGTGTTCCTTGAAGCTTGACTTGGGCAGACCACGAACCAGGTCCTTATGGACCAGTTTGTTCAGTAAATAAAAGCTTGCATATCCCAGCCTTCTGTGCCATAATTCAGCATCATCATCAACAACTCTTAGACAGCTGAGATCACCACTTTGCAGGGACTCAAAATCAGCAACATACATGTTCTTGTATCTCTTGGAAACTAACACCACTTCACCAGTCACAAGATTTGTGACTATGCATATCTTTGACAAAAATTCCACAAGTTGTACTTCAAACCATTGACATAGTGCACATTCTCAAAAGAGTGAGAGAGTGACTTGCCAATTCTTCCAACTCCCAGAATGTATCCCTTTTTTCTATTTCCAAAGGATACACTCCCTCCTTGCAGGGCCTTCAGTGAAAAAAAATCAATTGTGTTTCCAGTTATGTGCTTTGAGTAGCCACTATCCATGTACCATTGCTGGCTGCTCCCCGTCACTACTCCCTACACAAGGAAATCAAGGGTTAGATTTAGGAACCTAAACAAGTTTGGGTCCCTTGTAGTGAGGAAACAGATGAATGGGTGTTCTTTTAGTCCAAGCAGGCATCATGCGTTTTCTATATGAGGGACCAGGTTTCCTAGCAGTAGTTACTTTCTTAGCAAAAACTTTGTTTTTCTGTTGAGACGGAACCCTAGGTTTCTAGTTTTCCTTAAGGTTCCCATTGTTACCACAGTGGGTACAAAGTCAATTGTCGGGTACAGTAACATACTTGCTATGAGGGTTGTAGGGAGTCTTTTCCCTTTGAAACCCGATTCCCTGCATGTTCCGCCCATTATTAATGTACATGGCAGTGATAGCATTAGAAGACCAGTTCCATTTGAGTGACTTTTCAAGATCACTCTTGACTCTTCCTAGTTCTTCCTGAAGTTGTTTGTTCTTTTCAAGTTCAACACACAGTCTCGACTTCACTTTATTCATCTCATCTTCAAGCCTAAGATGTGCTTCATTAGCAACTTCCTTACCTTTGTGAAGAGTCTCATGCCTACCCTCTCCTTTTAGAGCCCTAATTGTGTCATCCAGATTGACTACTACAACTAGTATATCATCTCCCTCAAGCTCAACATTAACAACTCTTTTGGTTAAGACATCTTTTTCTTTTTCTACTTTCTCAATTGTTTCCTTCAAATCAACTACCACAACTACTAAGTCATCTCTCTCAAGTTCTAAATTACCAACTTTTTCAATTAAGACCACTTTCTCTATCTTAGCATACTCAATTATTTCCTTTAACTCAACCACAACAACTACTAGATCATCTCTTTCATGTTCTACATTTGTTATTTTTTCAGTTATGGCATCTTTTTCTTCATTCAAACTATCAATAGTCTCTTTCAAGTCTACCACAACTACTATCAGGTCATCTCTAGATTGTTCTACTTCTCCTAATTCCACAGTTAGAACATTTTTATCATTTATAAGAATATGGTATGCATCTATTAACACATTTTCCAAAGACATCAGTTTTTTAAGAGAATAAGATTTCAGATTTCTCTGAACAGCCAAATAATTTACCTCATCATCGTCTTCGTCATCTTCATCATCAAACTGAGCCATTAAGGCAAAATTGGAGTCATACTCAGTTGCTTCACCTTCTATTGCCATCATTGAACTATCACCACGATCATTATCTTCTTTAGATTCGCTGGAGGAATCCCTCATGCAGCAGGAGCTTGTTTCACAACGTTGTCAGCCACATTATTTCTTTTGAAGAATTTTTCAGGAACCGGGTTCTTCTTGGCTGCTTTATTTGTGTTGTGCTTGAATTGATCATGCTTTAGGAGGGGACAGACCTTGATAAAGTGTCTTGTCTTGCCACACTTATGACAAAGGTCATAATTTTTTGGTTTTCTAGAACTCCCCCCTTTTCTAATACCTCCATTTTTGCGAAACATCCTCTGAAATATTCTTGTCAAGTAATCCATATCACCATCCTCACCACTTGAATCATTGTCGTCTGTCTTGAGGACCAGGCTCTTCTCTCTTTTGGGCTCACTTCTTTCATTGTCCTTCTTTTTCTTCATTTCATATGTTTTCAGATTGCAAACGAGTTCATCAATTGTCAGCTTCTGCAAGTCCTTCGCCTCTGTAATGTCGTTCACTTTGCTTTCCAAAGAACTGGGCAGCGCACAAAGGATTTTCTAAACAAGCTTGTTTCTTGGAATAATTTCACCAAGAGAGTGAAGCTCATTAATGATAAAGGTGAAGCGAGTATGCATATCTTGGATGGATTCATCATCTTTCATCCTGAAGAGCTCGTATTCAGTTGTGAGCATGTCGATCTTGGATTGCTTGACTTGTGTTGTTCATTCGTGATCAGTCTGGAGAGGTTCCCATATTTCCTTGGCTGACTGACATGCCGATATCCTGTTGTATTCATCACGACCAATACCACACACAAGGATTCTCTTTGCATGAAAATTCTTCTCTGTGGCTTTCGGGTCGGCATCATTGAATTCTTTTCTTGTTTTGGGAATAGTTACAGTAGGGTCACCACTAATTTTAGTAGGGACGAAGGGTCCATCATAGATGACGTCCCAAAGCTCAGATGTAACGACCCGACCAGTTATTTTGAGAATTTAAGCTTCGTTCGGTGGCGTAAGGTCTTGAAAAGTTTCACATTGTGTATATCGACCTGTGTGCATGGTTGGATTCAGTTATTGGATGATCCAAAGTCGAAATGGAAGAGGGGCTTTAATTTTGGAAGCTTAAGCGGTGAGATTTGGCCGGAGGTTTGACTTTTGTGTAAACGGACCCAAAATGAGTTTTGGGTAATGTCAACAGCTTCGTATGGTGATTTTAGACTTAGGCGCGCGTTGAGAATTGATTTTGGGAGGTCCGTAGAGTAACTAGAGGTAATTCGGCAAAATTTTGAAAATTTTGAAGTTCGTAAAATAGAGAAGTTTGACCAGAGTTGACTTTTTGGGATATCGGGGTCAGAATGTGATTTCGAGAGTTGGAGTTGCTTGGGGATGTCAATTGAGACTTGTCCGCAATATTTAGCGTCATTCCGGGTTGAATTGATATGTTTCGGCTCGAGTTTATACGTTTGAAGATTTGAAAGTTCATAAGTTCGATTTATGGTGTTATTCATCGTTTCGGCGTTGTTTGATGTGATTTGAGATCTCGAGCGAGTCCATGTTAGGTTATATGACTTGTTTGTGTGCTTGAACGGGGTCCCGGAGGCCTCGGGTGTTTTTCGGATAGGCTACGGGTCAACCCTCTTCTATTTATGTTGATGTCTGTCGGCTGGTTTTCTCTTCCGCGTTCGCGTCCTCTCTTACGCGTTCGCGACGAGTCATTCTGGAGGTTCTTCACGTTTTCATCCCCTCCTCTGCGTTTGCATAGTAGAGATTAGAGGCTGGGACTTTTGGTTAATTCTTTATCGCGATCGCATCATATTCCCCGCGTTCGCGTAAGGTCCTGCCTGTTGTTCACCATGTTCGCGTGACTCGTTTGGCAATCGCAGAAACCTACCTACCCCCTATACGCGATCGCATAAGCCCTTTCGTGATCGCATAACACATTTTGGGACCCTCAGCTATTTCTTCTACGCGATCGCATATACTCTCTCGCGATCGCGATGCTTAAAAATCTGGGCAGATAGAATATATCCCAAAATTGAGGGTTTTCTCCATTTTATCACATTTTGACTTCTAGAGCTCGGTTCTTGGCGATTCTTGGTGGGTTTTTCAAGAAATTTGATTGGGTTAGTGTTCTTCACTTAGAATTAAATATATTCCATGATTATATCTTTGTTTTCATCATTTAAATTGTGTTTTGGGTTGGAGAAAATGTTGGTTTTTGAAGAAAATTTCTAAAACTAAATTTCATGATTTAAGGGACGAAATGGTATCGGAATTTGGTAATTTCTGTATGGTTGAACTCATTTTGGAATGGGTGTTCGAATTTTATATAATTTGACGGGTTCCGAGGTGCGGTCTCGGGGGTCGACCTTTGGGTCGATTTTTAGTTTTTTGTAAAGATCGAAACTTTATTATCTGAAATAGCTCCTTATAAGTTTTATGTGTGTTTTGAAGTTGTTCTAGTTGGATTTGAGCCATCTGGAGGCCTTTTCACTCGAGAAGTCCATTTTAGAGTACCTGGTTGTCTTCTTTGAGGTAAGTATCTTGCCTAACCTTGTGTGGGGGAATTACCCCTTAGGATTTGAGTCTTCTATGTTGATTGTAACCCGTGTACGCGATGTGACGAGTTAGTACTCGGACTTATTTGTAGGAGGTTGGCCTTTTAAGATTCTTAGGTCCTTATATTCCCTGTGTATGAAGTTGTAATTGTTATGACTGAGTTCCTGATTGCTAGTTTCATCTCTACCTGCTTAAATTAGAATTATTTACTTTTAAATTCACCTTGTTGTTTATTAGATCTTAATTGACTTAACTGAGGAGTCTACCCTTCTACAGTCACGCTATATTGTTTTTCATAAGCTGCCTATATAATTAAAATTTGTATGTTATGGCCCTACAATTATTTAGCATTAATTTGAGTTATTATTATCTTTTGCGACTTACCCTTACTGGAATTTGTTGAAAAATCTCTCGTAATTTCTCAACCTTAAAAAGGAATTTGGATAACATATATCTTAGCCAACTTGTCTTTATTTGGAATTAATTGACTTGTGTTGGCTTCTTATTGGTGACTTGAATATTGAGTATTTGTTGTTACGTGTTGTTTCTCTCTGGTTAAGCTGTTTTCTTTACGCTTAGTATTCCTTTTCCGTGGTTATTCCTTGTGAGTGAGTTCTACCGTTCTTGTGATTAAGTTCTTATATTGATTTGCTCGTCGTACATTGTAGTTATGTCATTTGTTGCTTTGTACCTATTGTGGCGATGTACGTTGTGTTTTGTCGTGTTATGGTTGTTATCCTTGTTGGTTGCATTGCATATTTACTTTGGGGACTACAGACGTATTCTGGGAGATACCCCTTGTACTGTATATTTACTTTGGGGACTACGGACGTATTCTGGGAGTTCCCCCAACACTGCATATTTACTCTAGGTACTACAGACGTATTCTGGGAGATCCCCCATGTACTGCATATTTACTTTGGGGACTACGGACGTATTCTGGGAGATCCCCCCTGTATGGCATAACAAATTCTGGACTACGGGACGGAGTTACGGTATATTTGTCTTGAAGAGATTATGTTCGAGAGACATTTATTGGAAAAGTATATTTGAAAAGCATTTACCTTGAAGGAACTACGTTTGAAGATTATCTTTATGTAAAGTGTGTGTATATATATATATATATATATATATATATATATTCGGAGGAAGTATATTTCAAAGGAATTTTCCATTTGAAATGATAATATTTTAAAGCGTTCAATATAAACTTGCGGGTGAAAGTTTACACTCGAAGATTTGACCAAATTATTTGAGGTTGTTGGCTAAGGCCTGATGTGTAAACTATTGCAGTGTTGAATTATTACTTGTTCTTACCGTATTGTGGTTTTCGGTTTTCGGGTTGCGTACCCGTCTATTCTTCTGTGTATTATTAGGATATTCCATTGTTATTTGTTGTATTCCCTTCCGCATTATATTTGTTATGTTGCTAATTATGTTGTGTCGTCATCAGATAGATGTCATGTTCTCTCATTCCTATATTTATGCCTATTTAATTTATTAGACCAGTGGGTGTCCTAACTAGTCCTCGTCACTACTTCACCGAGGTTAGTCTTGATACTTACTGGGCACCACTGTGATATGCTCATTCTACACTGCTGCATATTTTTGTGCAGATTCCAGGTTTTGCATAACCGGCTGATTGATAGTTAGCAGCGCAGTTGCTGTTGCGAAGACTCAAGGTAAACCGCTACAACGTTTGCGGGTTTCGAAGTCACCGTATTATATTTTTGTTCATACATTGTTGTACTTATTTCAGAATAGTGGTAATTAGAAATTTTAGTGTAAATTGTTTAAAGCTTATGACTTGTACTCACCGGATTTTGGGAAGATGTGTAATGTATAGAGATTTATTTCAAAAAGCATCTAAAAGTTTTGCTATTATGACTTATGTTTATGTAATATTAGGCTTACCTAGTCCTTAAGACTAGGTGCCGTCACGATACCCAACGGAGGAAAATTGGGTCGTGGCATCGGTATCTTCAGACATGATGAAATCGTGCATCCTAGTCTTCCACCATCTATAATACTGGCCATTGAACCTTGGTGGCCTATAGGTGTTGATACCCAATTTTTTCTCAAATTATTTTTTTTTAATTTACATATATACCTTCAAAATCAAGTTTTCATAACAATTGGTATTTTTCTATAATCTTTTCATATTTTTTATTAATTTGTTTTTAATTTATCCAGTATTTTATTTCTAATAATTAATTATAAATTGCATTACAAATAATTTCTAAAATATTTCTTGACTTAATACATTAATTTTGGTCCTATTAAGATCAAGTTATTTCCCAATTAGACAGATTGACACTCTTTGGCTATGATTGCAATAACTTTGCAATTATAGCCTAATCATATATTTTATGTTATTTTGGCCCAATAATCAGTCATTTTATATTTCAAATACTAATTAATCATGTTAAATTAATTTACTAAGTATCAATATCATCTTTTATAATTATTAGCTATTTTTATAAATTATTTATCTATTTTTTTGGGTATTTAATAGTTAGACACTTTATATTTAAATCTTAGCCTCAGTTAAACCGGCCCCCCCAACCCAATTAACTAACCCAATACCCAAGCCCAGACCTAAATCCTAAAGACTACCCCCTCCCCCTCCCCCACTCATTTTCTCCCTCTCATTTCTCACTCAGCCGTCTCTAAGTTCTCTCATCTCTCTCTCTCTCTAAACGCTCCATCTACTGAGCCCTGTTCTCCCTTCTCCGGCCACCTCCTCGCCAGAAACCATGGAGGTCTCACCTCCCACGAGACTTATGGCTCCCCCCTTTGCATTTGTGTCATCGTTTGAGGCTCTTAAGTGAACCATAGGTGGTTCACACACCTCCATGATCTCGTGCCATTTTTCGGCCACCCATGGCCGTTCGAGTAAGATCTTTACACCTTCCAGTTAAAAACCGGTAAGACTTTGAGTTTTCTTTTTCCTCTTTGGGTTTTCTCTAGAAACACTAACTTTGAAACCTTCTGATCTTTCTAGATCTGTAACAGATCTATGTGTATTTTAAGGTTTTACATGTTTTCCTCAAAAGATCTCCTTGTTTTCTAAACGATTCATGTACTTTCAAAACTAGGGTTTCAAAAAGCTTCTACAAAACGGTTCTTCTTCTAGTTTTCTATGTTATTCTGTGATTCTCATCATGTTTTGACGATTTACTTAATTATTATTCTAAGAACCCTAATTTTGAGATTATCTCTAATAATATGTTCGTTCAACCTGTATGTGTGCTTGTTTCCAATGAGCGTTATGTGTTTTTTGTGATTTTTACCTTATTTTTCCTTATTAGGGTTTCAGATTCTTGTACGTGTTGTGTTTATCTCGCTTTGATATGTATTATGTTCTAGTTTGAGCCCCAGATTCTATGTGATTTTTATCATTACCTAGGGTTTTATGATTCTCGCTTAATATATGTTATTCCAGTACTATTTATTAATTTTTACTCTATGTCCTTTACTGATTTTGATTTCCCTCAAAAATGGGATACTTCCCTTTGAATGATACTGCTTTACTGATTTTCGAATCATTTCCTTACTTGTGTGATACTTTCCTTAATTGGTCTATGTGATTTGAATCTCACTCGATATTCTCTTGACTAATTTCCAGAATTAAATTGTACTCTGCCCTATTTTATGTGTATAAATATGTTGTCAAATACTTCTTATATACTTTCCTTACTTGATATTCTGTATTTAGTCTTGATTGTATTCCATACGCTTTTACTACTCCTATTATGATTAAATCAGCTTTGCAATTGATTTTCTTTCCTTATTTATCACTATTGTATCCATTTGAGTATGACTCCCTAATTAAAGGAAGTCCCTTTTACCAATGTGATTCTAATTGATTGTTTACTCCCATAATTACTGCCGAAACTATTATTTTACCATATTCTCTACTCGTTTTCAAAACTATAAATACCTTAGTCTTTCATTAGCATAACACACGAACAAATATATTGTTCTGATCTCTCTTACACACACATTTATGCTCTCTTGCTCTTCTTGCTGGTTATTTGCTATTCTTAGTCGGCTGCAAGCCAAGACTGAGTAATTATACACTCTACTGCTCTTCACTCTGCACTTATTCTCTCTTAAACTGGTATGTCTTCAGTTTAATTTAAGGCCTCAAAAACAACATGTTTCTGTTTGTATTGCAATTCCTTTTTATTTATACTATGCTTTTACTTGTGGTTCTGTTGTTTACCTTGCAATTAGCATGCCTACTTATTCTTTCACCAATGTGATTACCCATTCTCCTTAGTTTCAACATGTTTACTGCCTTTTGTATCTTTCACTATGACTCTGCCTTACCCCTGATTCCCAGCACACTACAAGCATGCACTATATGTCACTTAGTTACTATGTAATCCTGGATACATGATATACTCATGAATCCTCCACCTGAACCTATGTGTAACTCTGTTTGTTATATGATATCCCCCTCTTTAGCACTCCCTCAATCTGATTGTGTTAAGTTCCTGACATGAATACTTTTGTGACCAAAACTTTCTGTGGTTATTTAAGTTTTCGTACAAGTCTGTAGTACCTTAATACTTCTCTGGTGTTAACTTGTATGCAAATTTGTTTTCATGTGTGGCCTACTTATCCCCAATCCCTTCTTCCCTGTTTGTGATTGTTTCCGTGTACTATGTATGTTGTTTTGGTTCTGAATTGTTGATTTTCCTACTCCCTTTCTTTTCAAACTGTTTTCACTAGTGCAAATTCTCTTGTTGTTTCCAAAACCTATTTTCAAATAAGCTATTTTCAGAAACTGTTTTTCTACTCAAATCTATCAAAACTATGTCAAGCACTCTCACATATACTCTTAAAAGTCTAGGTTATGCCCCTTTAATGTGTGACTGCTTTGGGGTCCCTATGGGATCCCTCTGAACTCTGACACATTAGAGATGGCCCTTCCACACTGCACTTACTCAATATGGTTATGGAAATCTGGGTGTGAGCACTTCCCGGGATCCCTTGAGATCCTTAGGGAACTCTAACACACCTGGATTATATGAAAGGATGTGAACATCAGTGGAATTGAAAAATTCTGGAGACTTTAGGCCTATCAGTAGGCTCCCTATAGCATAACTTCTTCTTTTTATTATTTCAATTATGTAATTTATGCTAATGGTTTGTAATAACTATTGTAAACAACTCTGGGGATGGATAGTGGAAAGGGAAAGGGTAACTATGCATGTTTTAGCTATTAAAAGGGTAGAAAACATGTTATTAGGTTTATATTTTTGTTTGCGCAACAGAAATAATGTTTAGGCACATATATTCCATTCATGCATTAGGAATCATGTCTCTTAGGCCTTATGATTATTGTTTCAGCATGTTCGTCTCACTATCATATCACTTAGAAAACCCTGTTAATAAAATGGTATTTTCTACAATCGTGTTCTATGCTTCCATGTACACCTAGAGATTCTATTTTAGGCTAAACCACATCAACAAACGTGTCATTTTACATCTCCTGAAACCATGATTAAACATTACAATCTTTGTGCATTTAGAGAACCTTCTTAGGTTCCGCATATACATCATTCGGCATCTCTGTGCATTAGATATCATGTCCTTAGGATTGCATTTTTTCTAATTACTAATAAAAACAACTTCACTCAATTCTCTCAATCAACTGGTAATAATTTCTGAACTCTGAACACTTAGACAACATGTTTAGGTCATCCCAAACAGTCTTTTTTTTCTAAAGTAATTTTGGTAATTGGTATATTATCTAACACTTAGGCAAGCCTTAGGTGATTAAATGGCTTAAAACTGGGAATCTGTTTCTTTTTGTGTGTACTGCTTAATCCTTAACATGTTCTTAAGTCAATAGGCAAACTGATTAGGCCTTTATGAGTTATACAACAAATCTTCTATCTGCTTATATTCTAAAATCACCTAGATATCATGCCTTAGGATTCTGAATTAAATACTGCCCTTAACTGTGTTTTAGTCATGTTGTCTATTTGCATTTCCTGTGGAGGTATACTTGGGCCTTTTTCTCTGTTGTCTCTGTGTTTCCCCCTAATTGCAGTCTTATATGTTCTTATTTGTCACCCTAGTATTTTTCCATTAAACCTGAGGGTCTGCCTAGAACATCCCTTATAGGTAGAAGTCCTAAACTCCTCCAGGACTATTAGGAAGGGACGGGTAATAACACGCAACAGAGGTCGTTGACCAACATTCGCTTTAATTACCTCTACGCGGTGGGAAGGGTAGATATGGACATGATGACCGGTGCTCTAATACCATGTGTAGCCCCTCTTTGAGGAGTGACATATCGGGTATTGCATTGTTGTGATCCATATGAAAAATAACCTAGGATTCTCCCCTACCCATTTACATACATGTTTAGATTACAACTCTTTCAAAACTCTATACAAATATTAAATATTTCCAAACTCAGTAACACATGTGTGCTTAGACTGCGAGTCTTATTTTTAAGACCTTTTTACTTGTCTTAGGTATTAATTGTCTATTTGCTACTTGTTCAAATTCACAAAAGTTGTTTCGCCGGGAACCACAGTTGTGGATTCTGAGTGGTGCCTAACACCTTCCCCTTAGAATAATTTCAAGCCCTTACTCTATCTCTGGTTATCAAATCAATGACCCCAAATAGGTGCCCTAACGCACCTTAAGTCGTTAGGTGGCGACTCTTCCAATCATGCATACCACTTTCCCAAAAGGAAACGAGTTGTCCCAATAATGTCAAAACCCCTTGACCGACCCGAAAGGAGTTGGGAGAAAAGGGGGCGCGACAACATGGCGACTCTACTGGGGATCTTAGGCTTTTACCATTTCAAACTGCTTTGAGAATCTGTACCTCTTCCCATTCCCTTTATGTGCAATTAATTGTTTATTTCCTTCAAGCATTTAATTTTCCTCAAAAGAAAAACTATCACGACCCAAAAATCCCACCTTCAGGCCATGACTGCGTCTAACGTTGAACTCGCTAGACAAGCCAACGTTTGAACTAAATAAAACCTATTAACAACAAATACGAACAAGATAACCAAGGCTTTGATGGGCCACCATATAAAATTTAACAAAATAACCCAAAATACAACATAGCACTTTTCGAAATAAAACCCATAAACAAATCGCAGAACTGGTGTCACATACTCACGGACTATCTAAGAGATTACTACAAACAAAAGGTTTGAAATAAGTACATAAGACTGTCTTTGAAATACAAAGTAAGATAGAGCTGAAAGTGGAAAGTAGAAGGTGACGTCAAGGCCCACGAACGTCTGCGGGTCTACCTCGAGTCTCCTGTGTGACTGAATGAGATGCTCCGATCGTCAGTGATCTCCGGGTCCGGCTGCGTAGTCTGCACAACATAAAGAAGTGCAGGTGTAGCATCAGTACAACCGACCCCATGTACTGAGTAAGTGTCGAGCCTAACCTCGGCGAAGTAGTGACGAGGCTAGGACCAACACAACATATGTACCTGTGCAATTTTATATAATAGCAGGAAAAATGGCAACAGAAATAAGAAAGTAAGAAGGATACGGGGAGAACATGCTGGGGAGATAGGGTAACAGTATGCTAGCACAGCAGCACAAGGTAAT